>JALJEE010002026.1:0-30566 GCA_023231475.1 Seison nebaliae | reverse complement strand
ATTATACTTGTAAATACCCAAACAGTTATCGTCTTCTTTGCACAATCGGAGTTTACATATAATTTCATTTACACTGAACGTTATTGGAGATCGTAAAACGAAAATAATTTCCAAATCACAATTTTCGATCATTGAAAATATGAGTATTAAATTCAATAACAAATATTGAAATAAGACCATGGTTGGTTTGGAAATATCTAAAAATTTGTATTCACAATTTATAAGTAAGGAGAGTAAAAGATTTTCGTAAGAAATTAGAAAAACAAATTTCGATAAGTAAGAATATGATACGTGAGATATGGAATTCCGATACTATAATTAAATGTTATTATTCTTACATTTATTATTTTAGTGACAACTATTGGCTAAATTATCCAGTGCGAAATCCACTTGGATTTACGAACAAAATATATGTTTGGTAATATGAAGCAGGATACCACATTAAACCAGAAGAGCTATGAGAGGAGGTACTAATTCAAGGAATAATGTCGGATTTTTAGTACGAAGTGAGAAGGTACGAAATGAGAAAGTACGAAGTGGGAAGGTACGAAGTAAGAGGGTACAAGGAAAAAAGGTATGAAGTGGGGGGGAGGTACGTCATTTTAATGAAATTTAATTTTTTACCGTTGATGCTCCGAAGATGTTCTTCTCGGAGGATGAAAGTTCTGTAACGTTAATGTCGTTGGAGAGAAGAATTTTTATAAAAAAAGTCAGGAATTAGTAAAATCTTGATTTTCAATTCTTCTCTCTTTAAAATATAAAAGTTCGCGAGTTCCTTTTTCTAAAATATAAATAATGAAATAATATTACTATTAATTCATTCTAAATAAAATTTAACCTCTTTACTTTGGGATAATTATTAAGGAATACGTTAAAACGCATAAAAACAAGCAATCTATTGCTTTAAATGGCACATATCATCATAAAAGGGATAATAAGAATGGAACAGTGGCATACGGTTGTTCATATACGGTTAACAGTAGATTGCAATCTTGCTAATTAATTCACGTCAGTTTCGTAGTTTTTTTTATAATTTTCCCGTTTATTTCTTCTTATTTTCTTTTTTACCAAAATTTTTAATGCAACTTTAAATTATTCATCAACCATAATTTCAAAGGCAGCAGAATAATCATTCGCTGAATCTTCGATCGAGTTGCAAAAGCAAATTTATATAATTGAAATCACCTTTTTTAATTATTGCTCTAATAGAAATTAGAATAGAAATTACAACTTAAACGATGTTTTTTGAGTTTGACTTAAAATTTAATAGAGAATATAACAATAAAAATAGAATTAAGAATAGATTAAAATTAAAAGCTATTTCTTACGCGTAGATTTGAGAACTTCGGTATAATACATACATTCTGTTGAGTAACTTAATGTCCAATATGTCCTATATATTCTATGAGGGTAAATATGGTATGGTACGTATTCAAGCTTTTTCAATATAAGACATTAAGGGTACCTTGTGTTCAATATAAACCAATATGGGATGATCCTGTCTCCATTCCTATCCTATCATTCAATTTTGCTAGTTTTTTTCCGATATTCGAACCGTCTTCTCTACCAGAATTGAAGGAGTTGCTGATATAGATACCTTCATGGAATATATTCATATACCTTCTAAGGGAATATGAATAAAATGAAAAGAAAACCTTTAAGATGCAATAAATTGAACAAAAGAAATTTCCTTTACATTTTTATAGTGAAAACTAATTGAAAATTTTTTCCTTTTCGTTTCAATAGTGCGCGAAATATTCTAATTCATATTTGTTGTTAACTTCTTAACGGTAGATTGAGTCTAAAAATGAATATTAGAAATATTCTTAATGGATTTTCTACAAGTCCTAATCTGAATCAGTTCTCCTATAAAAATAGACTGAATAATATTCCTAATACTTTTCCATCGACTTATTTTTTTCCAATTTGGATATTTGGAAAATTCCTCGAATGGGGTAAAGTATAAAATTAAAATGAAACAAATACATTTTACAATTGAATTTAATTTCCTCATTTTTTTGAAAATATTTTCTTTCCATTTTTTACATCTCTACGAAAAATGTTGCCACTTACCATGAACAGTTTGTTTTTGAGACTACTCATCATTCCACATAAGAATAACAGTAAAATTATTATTATGTTTCTTTTTGTTAAATCAGCTGATATGTGAGGAGATGAAAAATTCGTATCAATTGAAATATTATTTTGCCGATAAAAAATTATGGAAATGTCTTGGCTTTAATGGAGTTTACGCCCATTACGCAGGGGTATGTCCTCTATTGTTTATAGTTTTGTAGATTTTGAAGAGAATTATATTTTCCGATTATTTAGACCTATCTTTCATGTGAAGCCATTACAACATAGCTCTAATAGTTCAACAACTAAAACACTTATACATTATCAAGCTGCAAATGTTATTAAATTTTTTAAAATTGATAATTAGTGTTGTTAGCCCAAAGCAAACCCACAACCGGACTCGTTAGAGTTGTGTTATGAAAGAAGCAGAAAGAAAATAGTTGATGAAGTATACACTATGCGACATTTTGACTCAAGCGAAGGAATGCAAAGTACGTTCATTCATTTTCATCTATAAAACGAGTTGTTTTCAAGGATTTGTGGATATGATAGTGGAGAAGTTCGATTTTCAGATTCCATCCGATGCCATGTGTGGAATATGGATATACATTGATAATCATAGTCCAAAATATGCGTTTCAAGAACACCATTTTCAATATGACGCAAGTAAAATAGTTCTCCTTTCAAATCGTCTGAATATATTCGTTTATTATATTCAATAGAAAGTGAAAGAAGTGAAAGAAGTAAAGGAGAAAAAGAAAACGAAAGTTGTGGAAACGGATAATAAAAAGTCTACAAATATGGTTATATAACAAATCAATAGTGTAATAATAAATTTGTCTTTCTTCAGGATAAATTTGTTAGTTTCTTCGGCGACTGGAAACAGGGAGACTCGAAAATGTTCATTTTGAATCAGACGGGAATTATGCGGTGTAAAATTCCGACTGGTGTTGATCTTGGATTAATGGTTAATTTTCATTAGCTCATTTCCAAAAAGGAGAATTGTGTAGGTGAAAAGTAATCTAATTCAGGCATTTGAACTTATTCTATCCAACACCAATAATACGCTAGATGTGAAAATAACTAAACAAACGATTTCCGATGACAACTATCATGACGTGAACTTTGAATATAGTTTCCTCAACGATGCAAATTTCCTTTGGAATAAATTCAATATGTTGAACTTAACTGACAGAGACATGATCAATAAAGCTACATTTCAATTCAAACGTTTAATAAAGGAAGCTTTAACTGTTGAAAAAATTGGTTGGAAAGCTTTATGCAATTCTGTACTATATTTCTATTTTTACATTTTTGTCTTTACCGAATATTTCAGCTTTTCAGGGTGCCGAAATTGATATACAGACCACAACTCATAGTACGGTATTTCCGAAATGGGTTATTTGGATACTAGTCATTCTAGTAATAGTCTTAGTATGTTAGAAAAAAGAACTAATTTAAATTTAAATAAATCAACTTTAACTTTCTCAACAGGTGGCTATTTCTCGGGAATATTGAAAAATCGAAGGAAATCTCTTAGTGCCATCAATGTTTCACAAACATCGCTTCGAATGTATCCATCACCATCACCACAAGCGGATGATATCCGGAAAAGTGTGTCGTTACATTCTCTTAAACATATACACATACCCGGACCACAAGCACTGCCACCACCACTATCTCAAGGAAATCAAGTAATGGTGTAAAATTTTAATAAATTTTTTTCTTTATAATCATTTATCGATGATTAAAATAATAATATAACTATAATAATGTTCAATATAAATGATATTCGCTTATGATCTATTGACAAATTTTCTCTTATTTATTAATATTAAATTCTAAATATAATTTATTAACATTATAAAAACTGAAAACGAATTCAAGGGGGTATGTCGGACTTTTAGTAGGGTCGGAAAGTCAGGAAGGTACAAAGGAAGAAGGTATGAAGTGGAGAACTTCGTCATTTTGATGAATTTTTTTTAAACATTTATAAAAAAAAAGGGAAAATTTAATCTGGTAGAAAAGAAAATAAAAAGAAAATAAGAAGAAATAAAAGGGAAAATTATAAAAAAACGCTGTAAAACTGACGTGAATTTATTATCGCATACAAAATATCGTTTCTATTCCATTCAAAAATGATACGACTTCATTTTTGGAATATTTCAAAATTATTTCTTTCAGTTTTTCTTCTTTCTCAACCTCTTTCCTCTTTTTCAGGGTTTTTTCCCCAATTCTTTTCATTTCCATTATTATTTTATTATCTTGATGAACTTTCTTAATTACATTAATTAATTTTCCACCACTTGGGTGACCAGACTTGTTGCTGTGAACAACCGTATGAACAACGGTTCCATTCTTATTATCCTTTTTGTGGTGATATATGAACCCATTTAAAGCAATAGATTGCTTGTTTTTATGAGTTTTGATGTATCCCAGTGTAAAGAGTATTTAGATTTTAGATATTATTTGTATTATTTATATTTTAGAAAAAGAAATTCGCGAACTTTTATATTTTAATAATATAATAACTTTAAAATCAAGATTTTACAAATTGCTGGTTTTTTATTAAAATTCTTCTCTCCAACGACATTAACGTTATAGAACTTTCATCCTCGGAGAAGAACATCCTCGGAGCATCAACGTTGTAAAAAATAAAATTTCATTAAAATGACGTACATCCCCACTTCATATCTTCTTCGTTTGTACCTTCCCACGTCGTACTTTCTCATTTCGTACTTTCTCATTTCGTATCTTCTCACTTCGTACTATAAGTCCGACATACCTCCTTGAATTCGTAACTCCTCTCATAGCCCCGAAAACGCATCACAATAATTAATAATACAAATGATTTAAAATAATATACATCTTCTTATAAAATTACAATTAGATTCATATTCTTAATCCTTAAACTCAACTATCATTTTCCGTTTGTTTAATCTAACACATTCCACCAGTTGTAATAATCGTATTTTGTATAAAAAATAAAACAAATAAATAATAAACAAGCGACGACGTACGCAATTGGATGTAAGTTTCTTACAATTATTATTATTATTAAATTGATAATATATTATTTATAACAAATAATTGTTAGGTCTTTTTATTCGTTTCATCATCGTTTCAAATATTTCTCGATTCTATTGAAGATCAACTTTTTCGCTACATACTGTTTCGATTTTTATGGACTAGCCGTTTCTTTGTCCGAATTAGAGGATAGAAGGATTAGAATGCTTCTTGGTTGTTGTAAGCCGTTTAATAGGGCATTTATGTTTTTTATCTGCGGATTGAAACCCTTTCCTCTTCTTATTCTTCAAAGATATTTGAAAATAATTCAGTTTATCGAGGAGTCTATGTAAAAGCCTACCGTCTACCAAACGACCGGTCTACCAAATGACCGGTCTACCAAATGACCGAACTACCAAATAGTCTCGTCTACCAAATGACGTTTCCCCCTTCGATATTACTTCTCATATTGCGGATTATTTAAGAGATAAAATCGATGTTGAAAGAAAACTTATCACTGATAACATGTACATTGATCTGTCTCATTTTCATTTTAATTTACCCCGAGGGGATTTGATTTTATAATATATTAATTAATAATCATTAGAATGATCGAGAGTTCGATCGAATAATATGAAGGAAAATCATTCTTTGAGAAATTGGTTCTCCATCATTATTCTAATTATCAATTCTAATGATCACATAATGATCATAGTAGGAATAACAAGAAATTGAATTGACTCCAACACATATTAACAACACTCATGACTAATAAGTAAAGAATGTTTACACGAATTCAAGTCAATAATAATTCGGATCGATACTATAATCAATATTAACAACCTGATGAATTTTGAAAAGTGATATATGAAAAATATGAAATAGAATAACTAATAAATTTTTTTTTAATTTTTTTTATTTTAATTCGCTTTTTGTCGTCAGATGTTGTTCGTTCAACTAATTGTTCTATGTATTTCTGTGGCTTATACTACTTGTTACTTGTTTTATGAAAAAAGGTTAGTTCTATATTACACAGTCCTTAGTAGGAAGATCATTAACTGATATTTCATTCATTTCCTGTTAGTAGATTAGAATTGAGTGTTCATATTATGATTTTAATTAGCTTAAATGTAATTGTTACCTTGAATAACATAATATGCGAACATCACTAATTTTTATCTGCTAACACCAAATGAGCCATACATCACTGATCCTCTTAATAGGAATTATAACAATTTAATTTATTTAGAATGACCGCCAAGATTACGGTACCAGGAGATTTCGAAAGTTTCTCTTTTCTTAAAATTTATTTGTCATATCCAATCATTTTCAAGGGAGAATTTTTGTTCAAAATATAACTAGTTCACATTTCCATCAACATTGTATTACAATCAATAAATTTTTCGTGGAATAGAAGCCGTCCAAGAAATAAAGCTGTCGCTACATAATAAAATGGTAAACAATAATAAAAGAAGAAATTTAAGTTTGAGAGAAACTTTAATAAACAATTTCTTACATTAATTAAATTAGGAATCGACTTATATGGTATATTTTTTCCATATGGACCGGATACTAATTGGAGGCGATATGTTCAAGCAATAACAGGTCATGGAATCAATCCTTATTTTGATGAATTTTGGCGTCCATATGAACCATTGATCGAAGAATCTTGTCATCAGCCTATCTCTTTTCTACAATAGTTCTATTAATTCTTGTTAATGAAACTTTAATCATTTTCAAATTAACATAGTTTTGAGGATTTCCTAGTTGTGTCATTTAATCCTTCGTTTAGCGACCCACCAGCAAATGCTCGAGTTTGTGAGGCCGCAAAGAAACAAACAATCATTATTTTTTCCGTAGAAGTGGGCCATGTTTATCTGATGTATCTAGATCAGCATTACAAATTCATATATTATGTTGATTCGGCTCCATACTACAGTCGATTTCAAATGGCTACAACGGCACAAAATATCTACCAGCGCTTTAAAGTGGCAGTACCTGAATATGCGAATGTAACTCAGGCAGAATTTACTAGCTCGTGGGATCTTATTGAGAGACGTTTACAACAACAAGACCGAGCAGCTGGTTGTGGCTTCTATGCATTGGTTAATACGAAATATGTTGTCCAAAGAATCATACCTTCGTTTAAAGACGAAGATTTGGATCAAATGAGACATATGTTACTTTTGGAAATTTTCCGGCACAAACTCTTCCCAATCTTAGTCGATAATTAATATGCATAGGATAAATTATTGTATATCCTTTAGTTAAGAGGAAAAACATCCTTCCCACGAAAACTCTAGAAAGCACTCTAGAGTCTAGACATCACTATAATTTAGTGAGGTTGTAAAAGATGCTATTAGAAAATCATTCGTCTCATTGAAATTGTTAAGGACTTAAAAGTTTTTAAAATAAACATTTTTTTAGTTCGAAGTTACATTATAAAGTCATAAAAAACTTGTCTAAAACCCTTTATTTTTGGTTTACAATACTATGGGCTTTCTCAAAAATCAGAAACATTTATCAAATCACTTTAAATAACAAAATCATCACAATAAAACGTTTAAAGGTTTCTATCGAAAATACTTTGACTAAAATATGTATGGAAATGTCGTTGACATTTTTTATGGGGATAACAAAAATATTTTTGACAAAATGTAAACAGTTATTTGTTTGTTACCAAGCATAATAGGCACGTAATAATATATATATGTATAAGCCTCGTAATGGATAAGGTCTGATTATTCCGATATATAAGGTTTAAGTGCAAAAATAAAGTTTTCATTGAAAGGACAAACTTCTATTATGTCTTTCAAGATTTTCGGCATAATTATGTTGTACTAAAATTTAACCGATCTGAATCATTTTTCGTCATCAACGTTTTTTGAAATATTCGTACGTTTTAATGTTAGTTTTCTTTGTTAGCAGTTGAGTCCAATGACTTAATAAACAGGAAGTGTAAATTAGTTAAACCGCGCGTAATAAGTTATTAGTAACAAATTCAAATATCAAAACATAATATTCAAATCATAAATTGAATATAAATATTCATAATATTCGCGCGTATAATTGTAAATATAGCTACAATTACTTTACTTCTTTTTAACATTCATCAACAGTTTGTTAAAATGTACTTCATAAAATTTAATAATTATTTGACATTATAGCGTATTATAAATTGTAGCAATGTTCGTCACTTATTGCTGTGATTTTTATGGACTTGCTGTTTCCTTATCTAATACTCATAAGTCGTTGTTATGCCTTGACCAAACATATAATAGAGCAGCTAGAATGCTTCTAGGTTGTGGTAAGCCGTTTAATAGGGCATTTATGTTCACTATCTGCGGACTGAAACCTTTTCCTCTTCTTATTGTTCAAGGGTATGTGAACTTAATTCTTTCCATTAAAGAATCTGAATTATGTTCTCCATCGTATACAGATTGTGAAAATTTCTTTAATCCGATTGATTTCTTTTGTTCTTATTATTCTTTTGAAGTTTCTCATTCATTGGATGAAGTGCTTCGTATTATCTCCAATTTCGATATTACATCTCTTATTCCGACTTATTTACGAGATGAAATTGGAAGAAAACTTATAAATGATAATGTGTACAGCCAGTTATCTTATTTTCTTTTTAATTTACCCCGAGGGGATTTGATTTTATAATAAATAAAATAAAATATTGGGAATTCGCGGTATATGATATAATATAAGAACCTTAAACATAATTCTAAACATAATGTTATTAATTACCGTAAATTTTATTGTTCACTATACAGAACAAATATTACTCGGGATATACATCGTATTATTCTTGGGAGAATTAAGTTAAAAATTAATTATTAGCAGAAAGAAACTATTATCGATGAAGTTCTTTTGGAAGCAAATTAAGTGTAATTTTTCCCTCGGTCTTCCCATATACTGATGACATCCTCATTTGTTCCAATAATTTGACTCAAAGGAAAATGTGCAAGAAAAGAATATTCTTTTCCAGTCAGCCTTCAATTAATTGAATTCTCCATTATCAGAGAAATGTAGCGTATGTAATCAAGGTAAATCCAAAATCTTACCTCTCATTTCTCTTCCTTGGATCGGGAATAATATGACAAAATTAATTGATAAAAATGTTTGTTTTTTCGGAATTAAAGTTGAACTTAAGAAGAAGAGTTCTGCTACAATTGATGAAATTCGATGTGAATTTCTCAGATCTCCTTATTCGTTCCATCATCGTTGCAAATATTTTTTGATTCAATAGAAGCTGAAGTTATTCGTCACTTATCGTTGTGATTTTTAAAGTAAATTCTGATAGAGTATAACCAGATTCCACAGCTATTCATAAAAAATAGAGTCTTTCAGTTTGAACAGCTGAATACATTTATTCTATAATCTATTTTTATTTCAATCAAACTAAAAATTTAATATAATATGAAGACAGGAAATATTAATTTATAATATGCTTCGACAATTCTTCTCAGAGAATCCAATTATCAACCCGATCAATGATCAATGCAAAAGTCATTGGCAATTGCAATATGTTTCGAAATGTTTCCGATCGAAAAACGACGGAATTTGGAATATGGCGAAACTCAAAAAATTAAAATTATTTTAAAAAAAGAATTCTTATTTCTACTTTCTAAGAATTCTACTTTCTTAAGAAATATATATAGTTTTCAGAAAAAAATTAAAATTTTTTAATTTGGCAATAATCAAAAGATCAGAAATCTTTATAGTATACTGATTCTTGGGACGTTGTTTCTTAATTGGATTCTTCATCAGATCCTGAGTCTTCATCAGATCCTGATTCTTCATCAGATCCTGATTCTTCATCAGATCCTGAGTCTTCATCAGATCCTGAGTCTTCATCAGATCCTGATTCTTCATCAGATCCTGAGTCTTCATCAGATCCTGAGTCTTCATCAGATCCTGAGTCTTCATCCGATTCAGAGTCTTCATCCGATTCAGAGTCTTCATTGGATTCATAGCCATCGGTTGTGTTCTCTTCGTCTTCATCTTCATCTTCATCAGATTCATACCCATTAGTAGTGTTTTGTTCGTCTTCATCATTAACTTCATCCGATTCATATACATTGGTAGTGTTAACTTCGTCTTTATCATCATCATCCTTATCCTCTTCATTATCTTCATCGTCATCATTATCCTTATTTTCTTCATTATCTTCATCTTCATCATCATCCTTATTTTCTTCATTATCTTCATCGTCATCATCATCCTTATCCTCTTCATCATCTTCATCATCTTTATCTTTATCGTCATCATCATCATCATCTATTTCTTCTTTATCATCATCATCATCATCATCATCTATTTCTTCTTTGTCATCATCATCATCATCATCATCTATTTCTTCTTTGTCATCATCATCATCATCATCTATTTCTTCTTTGTCATCATCCTCGTCATTCATTTCTTCTTCCTTATTATCGTCGTCATCATCGTCGTCATCATCATCATCATTGTCATCATCTTCATCATCATCATCGTCTTCCTTATCTTTGTCTTTTTTATCCTTGTCATCCTTATCTTTATCTTTGTCATCATCATCTTCTTCAGATTCATCTTCTTCGTCATTTTCTTCAACTTCGATTGACGGTTTCACTAGGTCAGTTTCATCGTCTTCCTTTTCCTCTTCTTCATCATTTTCATCAACTTCATATCCACCTGGTGACTTACTTGGACGTCTTCCATCTTCTTCCATTTCATCGCTATGATCTAAATTAGGAAAACCAGTACTACGACGCCTTGAATGTTCTACGACATGATCATCATCGTCGTCATCCATTTCTTCATATTGATCATTGTTGACAGGTGGTCGTTTTGAATGTCCCTCAACTTTATCATCATCGTCTATCTCATCACTTTCTTCATAATTATCATCATCATCTCCAGAGTTTCCAATAGATCCAGATATCGGCTTAGTCATATCAGAATCGTCTCCATCCTCGCTCTCTTCTGATTCGTTATTAAGAATTACCTGATCTTGATTATCCGTTTCCGTTTCATCACTTTCTGCAGTTTCATCATAATGATTTCCTAAATCATTGCTGGCTTCAACTGAATTATCTGGCGCAGATGATGTCAGATCGTTACTATTACCAATTTGTATGTCAACTTCATTCTGGTTGTCCGTTGATACTCCAGGTTGCGTTGTTGTTCCTATTGTGAGTTCTGCCCCTCCATCACTGCCACCTGCTGTTGCTCCAACGGTTATCCCACCACCAACTACCGCAGCTAAAACAAGAAAAGCTACTATAGGTAGAAAGAGAGCCGGTTTCCGCCTAAGAATATAGAGGAAATGAACATTATATTAATCAATTAAATTAAATTTCAAAACTTTCTCGGTTGACGTATCTTATTATCACGAGATTTTATTGAAAACATTTTTAAAACTATGAAGTTTCCTCACTTCATCCAACATTTATAACATTTCTTTCTGACGTCAATATACTTCTAAGAGTATACTCCTAAGACTAAGTTGATCAACATCCAGAAGAACGAAAGTTGTTGATTTGCCTCGGTGGACAACCGCTTGTCAATATTCAATGACATTTTAATTCATTTCTTCAATTATTTTCAATCTTATCGTAAAAATGCTTCATCGTTACCTATGAAACTATTCGATAACGTAAATGATGACGTCAAATTCCCCCTAAATATATTTTTATTTCCAATCTTTTAATCCACTTTCATCATCATTCATTCTTCATGTTATAGATATATCCGAATATATCTATTGTTTTTCAGTCATATTCTACGTGGGTGGAAACTCATAACTTTTGAATAAATGAAAACTAAAGACTCCAATATTTCATTGGAAAACAAGCAAGGGGTGTACCCGATTTAAGATTAGTATGCACTGCTCCCACTCACAAGTATTGTGAGTAGCTATTATGAAAGAAGAATATATTGATATATTTCATCTTAACTAATACCCATTAATTTGATAGATTCTTGGCAAATCCTTGAATCTGACCTGAATCTCAAATAGTTTAACAAAGATATATGAGGAAGTCGCAAGTGAATCAATGATAAATTTGAAAATGGATAAGAAACAATAAAATTAATCTAATCCAGATATTTGATCATTTAAAAAAAAGTGATAACACTCTTGTTTTCAGATAATGATTCGTTACTAAGGACTATAGAAAATTAAAAGACTTTCCAAACAAATAGCCAATCGCATATTTTATGGACGTCTGGCAATTATTTCTCACTCTGTTTGAAATGTAACATTAAACTTTTAGACCTAGGAAGTCGATCAATATGTCAAAAAAGATATTGGACACTATAATTGATGGATACATGAAGCAATTTCGGAACATTAACAGTATAAATGTTTCCGCTAAAGTTTCTTGTGGACAAATCATTTTGGGAAACGAAGAATGTCTGACATTTAAATTATATGGAGAACATCTTTTAGATATCGTAAATTCATATCGGAATCCTTTTATTAAACAGTTCACCGGTAATTATTCTGATATATTGACAAATTTTCTGAAATGAGGACTAATAAAATTCGTGTTGTAAAATAAATTCATCATCAATATATATCAATAGCTATCATTTTTTCTTTGCAATTGATCTTACATAGATTTGATCTGACATTAGAGACGTAACTAGGTCTGATAAATACTTATTGATTGCTCCTGGTCTGATAGAATTTGAAATTAACAATTGAACAATTTTATAGAATGGATGTTATAACGGGGATAGTGCAGTAGAATAGAAGAAAGCCATCAGATATGGAAAACAGAAGCAGATGAAAGTGGGGAGTAATGTGAAGAAAGGAGGGAATGGGGGAATATAAAAAGAGAAGGTGGAAAAGTGGGATTCATTCATTTTTATTTTTAGAAGAAGAAATACACTGTTGTAGAGGAACACGCTACGATGTGAATCTTTTAAATTTGTAGTTAGACTCTTCAAAAAGGGTCGCAAAGCGGTATTCATCCTGTGTTTTTATTCACCTTCTTATTTGTTTTCGGAGAGGCATTCACTCTGATTCTTCGATATCGGAGAGGAATTCACCCAATTGATTGATTAAATTCCACATTTATCATGGTAGGTTTAATGTTTTGGTCTAATTTATAGATTAATTGATCATAAGATTGTTCAATTAATTATTTGTTAGATCTCATCATTTGATTAATTAATTAATTAAAGGATTCTTTAGTAAATATTCGGTTACTTTACGTCGGAAGACGGTGTTGGTATATTAAAGCTATTATTCTATTAAAATATTTACTAATTGGTTTACAATGTCAAGCGCTCATTTGAGCATTGTTGTGACTTTATAAATCATGCTAACATCGAAAAGACTAACATGGATCTTGTAAGATCGAAATAACTTCGAAAAATATTTTATATGGTGAATAGTCGAGTGAATTACGCTCCGATATTTGAGTGAATACAGCTCCGAATATGAAAAAAATGGTGAATTCGTCCATAAGGTGAATTCGTCCATAAGGTGAATACCGCTCCGAGCTTCCTTCAAAAAAAAGAATATATTGAGAGTGAGAGAATACCAGATATTTAAAGTTTAGCTTAAAGATGACAACAATTTTTAGATGTTTTGCGTCATCTGACTGACTATGAGTGTTGAAATTTTTAAACATCCTACTAATGTTAAATATCGGAGTAGTGTGTTCTCCGTAGCATTTTGGTTTACTGTCCTAATATTTCTCCTGTGCATATACGTTCCGTATTGGTTGTTGATTGTGTTAGGCGGTTAGTTGTCTATCCCTCTCGGTCATACCAATTCAATTAAATCAATTCGAATATTTTCAGGTCCTTGGATTTATGATGATTTCGTAGAAGAGCGTCCTTATATGAAATTTAGTTATGACAGTATCATTCAATTGGATTCGAACGCTTTCTTCAGTACAATCAATGAATTGAATGTGATCAATGCAGAGAAACTTCGAGCACCACTTATTTACGTGTATGAACATGATTCGAATGACAACGGCATTCCCGACTATTTCGATATGACAATAAATATGTTATTAAGAAATGACGATAAACTGGCAACAATAAAAATTATTCTTTTATTCGACACTTATTTATCAGTAAAATTTTCATTTTAACTCTCCACTAACCAATCTCCCGTCATATAGAGAGATAAGAAAAAAATCACTTTACCGGTAGTCATCGATATTGATGGAATTACACGGGCACCGAATGTTAACATCGATATTTCCGGAACTTTTTTTCTGACCCAAACGAAAAGTCTCAATCCAAAAGACGAAATCGATTATGTTAAAGAAATTGATTATTCTTTTCTAACATTTCCAGATAGTCCGATCGATGTTCTGCTGATATGATTTCCGTATTGAATACCAATCAATTTTTAGATAAGAAACGAAATGGATTATGTCATTATTTTTTCTTCTTTCTGATTGATAATTTTTATGAAATTTCAGTGACCATCAAATTTATTCCTACTCATAAGAAGATCGACACGAAATCAGGAAGTTTCCGTGAGTTAAACATTCAACTACATATCGATTATAATAAAGTCCAATATCGAGTTAAAGCGAGTTTACTCACCGTCTTCAAATGGTTCGTATTGGAATATCTTCTACTCTTCTTCATCATTTGGTTCTTACTTTATCATTTGCGATGGTTCATATTCGAGAATAAGCTCATTCCAACCTGTACTGTTCACATGTATCGAGACAAATTCGGCTGTCAACATTATTATCCAAATGATCCACATTATTCTCATATAACAAGAGCACTCTAATTCTTATTATTATTATATATCCTTTTTTTCAATTATTGGAAAAAAAAATTATTTTAGATCAGATAGATAAAAAAGATTCAAATTTTCATTCAATAAAACTGAAACTTTTCTTCTCTACATCTATTGCCGAATAGTTTAATACTATAAAAAATACTATTACATTTCGTACAAATTGAATAAGTGACGAAGGATAAAATTTTCAATTTGTTCAATAAAATTTCACCTCTTCCATAAACTTCTTTTCTTCATCAAATGTCAATCTTGTTTATTCATCATCATCATCATCATCATCATCAATGTTATTTCGAGTTATTTTGTCAAGAAATCATAATAAACATAGAATAAGATCAATGTCATTTTTTGGCAAGAATTGTCCAATTTGAATCATCAAAGAACATAATCACAAATGAAAAACAAATGAGGATCAGGAAACATCAGAAGACTTCAACGAAAATGAAAGAATATTTGTTCGAAGGACATTAATAGATGTTATAATCATAAATTCCTATAATTTATTTTTTGAGACACTTCTGTCACAACAACCAAATTTTCCTAATACGTAAGCAACGAATTCCATCATCGTTATACAACTGATACTCGTGAATAGAATGATTATTCCTCCGAATTGACCTTAAGTGGAGAAGGAGTGTTATCTTTAAACATAATTCCATTTAAATCTAACTGATTTTGGTATATGAATTAAGTTCTGATTTTTGAGTTGAATTGTGTAAGAGTCGATGAAAATTGAATTTGATTGAAGTGGCTGCGTTTCTAAGAAGAACAGTTGAATCATCGGAAAATTTAAATATATATTATTAACTTAATATTAATATATATATATTAAGAGCAAACTTGAAATTGGCTGGAGTTAAACAGACTGAGCTATAACGAAACGAGTCGTCCCTCATATCGTTTTCAGATAAATTATTTAACATCCTGTTCGAATAGCAATTCGAGTAACTCTCTCGATATTTAAGATGAATGCCAAATTTGGAGAAAATTTGCTTTTCATAACCTACCATATGGCATTCGTTCGGACAAAATTTACAGTGTTTCCTCCAGTCAAATGTTTCTGTTGATTATCGAAATGTTGACAGTAAAATGAAGGAAAGAATTAACTTAATGCTATACGCATACAATAAATACTGGCACTTGTGGTACAATAAAATTTTCCGGGACGTTTAACTGAAATATTTATAGATAAAGATATTATGTGGTGGAAGAATAAGGAATGAGAAACTGATGTCATCATATAATTGACAAGAACAATCATTTACAATGAATTGATGAAGACATTCTTGAATACATTGAGAATATGAATATTGTTCCATTAAATTATATTTCTGTTTTAACTCCTTAGTGGCTGGTTGACAAAAACCGTCTGCTGATTCCATTAACAAATTCCTCTAGAAATTTATTACTTTAAATAATGTACTTCAATGTCGAATGAACTTCATATGGAATTAAATTTATTGTTGTTGATGTTCCACTATTTATTGAGAGAGGTGTATCCATCATACTGGGCAATCGGTCTTCTGATTGAATAGTGACTGATATCGTTTTCTTCGAATCATATCCAAATGCGTCAACTAAAAGCTAAATTGATCGTCAATCAAACCTATCAGTTTCCACAATTCAACACGAATAACTTACTTCTAATGATGATGTAGTGGTGTTCGATTGGGGTTTGATTTGATAACAGATTCCATTTTCCCCCGAAACCTTTTTTATCTCCTTCAATTTTCGAAAATTAATCGGAATGAATCGAAAGAAATTTCATAACATTCTCTTTACAATTCCGATGATTGAAATAACATTCGAGGATTACTTTCGATTTCATTTCCGATTCATATAATTTTTTCATATCCACTTTTCAAATAAATTATGAGAATATTTAAAATAATTAATTAATTAAAGAAACCGTTTTCATCCAAAAGTCGGGACCAAGACCATGATTGGACGTAATAGCGGAGGAGTAAATTCGCTGCTAAGTATGAATTCTCCTGATATTTAGTTTTTGTTGTAATTTTCATATAATGTACCAATTTACTTACGACTTTTTCCATTTCTTGGAACATAAGTGTTTGCATCAAAATTTGGATAGTTTTCATAACAAAATCATGATCGAATGTATTTTGGTCGTCTTTGAAATGTTCTTGTCCCACCCATCTCAACACTTTCACTTGCTCTTCTGCGAAAAATATGTATAAGATGTGCTCCTGTTGTTGGGTGGACAAGCAATTATTCCACAATATATCCTGAAGTAACATTTTACGATTCTCTATTAATGTGAAAGATATTTATATCAATGTCAACCAACTTCTTTCCGTACTATTTATATTATGAAAACAATCGACATATTTCTCTCCAATTATTTTAATTAATGGAACATATTTCACTTGTGTCATATCCATTTGGAGAAGAATTGTCCTTATTCTCACCCAAGTATACTGTAACAGTATTGTGTGGCCTTGATTTGGATATATTTCTCGATAGATTACATTGAACAGTGTGAGTAGTCGTATGATATTGTGATGTCCGAATAGATAACAATCTTGTCTGTAGCACAACGATTGCATATGATCATTTAGATGTTTAACTATCGAAATTCGATTATTCCATTCAGGATAGCTCATTGAAAAGTCTTCATCAAAATCGCCATTACGACAAATTCGAGAACTTAATGGTTTCTTAGCCTCCATCGAGCAATTTTTAGTCATTCTATTTTGAATTCTTCTCAATTTCCTTGATTCTTCTTTTGCAATGGAACTGATGGAAATGAGATTTAAAATAAAAATCGAAAATATTGACAATTTAGAAATATGTATACCTCAATCCATTACATAAAGTGATCGTTGGTACTCGTCGATTTAAATGGAGAGTGGAATCTATAAGAATAAATTTATTTGAAGTTTCCATAATTTTTTGTTTGAGAACATACACCATGAACCCAAACAACAAAAAGATTATGAAGAACCAATAAACTTTCTGCCAAATTCGTTTCGAATATGAGAAATTGTGCAATCCACGAAATGTCGTTCGTCTAATGAATTTATTATTTCGTTGCAATTCAATTACTTTTTTGATGGTCGAATATATCATTTTGTTGATTATTGAAAGATGAAGTAAAATTGTGTCAAAATATTTTTTTTCATCTCCTAAATGATCATTTGATGAATTCCTAAAATATATTACTCATTATTCATTTGCACGAATGTCTTCCCAATCATTTTCTTAATTCATTAAACAGGAAAATACTTTTATTTAAACATTTATTTTGAAAAAAGAAATTTATTTTCAAACGGAATATTTTGAAGAGAGATAAGATGAATAAATTGATAAATCGTCGGAGTTCAATTCAAATGAGAAAATGTTAGTAGATTCATTAAATTTCTTTAGAAAAAGATGATCAATTTTACGATTCGTATGTGATGTCATTGATTGGAAGCAATTGGAAATGAAGGATTTATGGAATCGATCGATCACTTTCAAAATATTCAATTCGTTCAATGTTATTTGGGAGATATCTGTATAAAAGTCTCTTGTTATTTGTTTGTTGTTGAGGAATTGGAAGTATGTCTCCAATAATTCATTGTTGCAATTAAGTGATTTGACTGTTCGTAAAATGTCTAAAGATAAAATGTTCGACGTTCCCTCCCAAATATGAGTGACGAGAACATCGCGTATTAATCGAGGTATTCCAGACTCCTCCAAATAGCCACGACCACCAAATAATTCCATTCCATTTAACGACGAATAATGAACAGCTAATTTAGACGTCATAATTTTCCCGATTGGAATTAGCAAACGTAAAATCTTCTCATTCTCCTTCATCTTCTCAAAACCATTTAATAAAAGACTTAATTCTAATGAATAAAATTCACAAATTTTCGTCGCCATTTCCAATTGAAATAATTGATATTGATATAATGGATGATGGATAATTAATTGACCGAATGATGATCGATTCACAGCAAATTCTACAACTCGATCATATAATCGTCTTAATGTTGATGCACATGCAACACAATTATGCAATCGTGAAATAGATAGTAATGGCATAACGTTCTTTATTCCGTCACCATAATCACCTAAACGGATTGCATGACATTTATCTAATAAAATTTCAGCAGTCGCCAATTGTTTAGTACCAAATTTCCGTTTCAAATTAATATATTGAATATTTCGATTCCTTAATTGTTCTTCAATATTATCAACTAGAAATAGAGTCAAATTCTTCTCATTCTCTTTAGCTAAGACGAGTGAAGAATTGGCATCTGCGGCCGAACAGAACCATTTATGTCCATTCAGTTCATAATCTTTAGATCCTTTTTTGAAAATAGTTTCTGTTCCTCGTCGAACATCACTTCCACCTTCATATTCTGTCATCCATTGTCCACTAATCCAATTATCTTGGAGATTTGTTGAGATGAATTTCTTATAAATTGCCATTAATCTCTCATCGCTATTTCCCAAATGACTTAATACAGACACTGTACCATCAGTCATCGCCAACGGACAACTAAACATTCCCGAATTGGCACTATATAATAACAATTTAATTATTTGGAGTAATCGATGATTGTCATTGATATGTCTTCCTCTCAATTCTAACGGATCAAATATCAGTCGATTTTCTATCGCAAACTTTCGTTGACTTTCCCATCCACCAGATACCACAAGTTTCTTATATGGAAATTTCACAAATTCATTTTCTCTTCTTAAGAACGGTTCGAATTCACTACATTCTTCATTCAATCCCACCACAGATTTCTCGATTTCTTCTTCAAATTGACATAATCTATTTTTGGCCTCATTCAAACCATTCCTCTCCAAATAAAAATTTATCACTTCATTCAACTTCCCAAATCTTTTCAATTTGTATTTGCCAATACTATACATTTTGTCCCGTTCTCACGTCTTTTATTTATTTTTCATTGAAATCTCCTTAAAATTGTGATTGGAGCAAGCGGAAAACTTGTGGACGTCACTTATTTAAACGAAAATTCAATTTTTTCAATGTAAATCTGAAAAATTAACAAAAAGTTAAAGAATTCCGTTCAAATCGAACAACTGAATCAACCATTTGGATCTTATGATTTTAACTTGTTGTTAACTCACTAACACGAACAATTATCTGCTTAAACTTTAAGAATAATAAATAATAAATAAAATGTGATGTCACAAAGGTACTTTCATTTTATTTATAAGTTTGTGAAGAGATTGAAATAATTAAATAGTTTATTCAAATCAAATTATATAACATATGAAAAATAAAAATGGTTAAAAGTAATCAGTAGATTGCATGTAAAGTTGTTAAACGATTTTGTTGATTGTTTCTGACAAATTGTGAATTTACATTCAATTTCTGAATAAACATCTAATTTCTGAATAGACAATCAATTTCTTTATAAACAACCAATTTCTGAATAGATCTTCCATTCTTTTTTGTCTCTTAATGGACATCAAGAGTGTCGTTGGTGTCCATTCTAAATAAAAGAAGAAAAAAATATTTATTTGATATTTGTCAAAAACACTAACATTCCTATTTGGTGGAATTTGTACTCCACTTACTTTACGAACTTTTAGTTCTTGTCTCACCAATTGGTGAATCGTATTTATAATGAAAACTCTATTTTAATATTTTGTCATTTTTCTTCAATACGCAATAGAATTAATAGAAAAATTTGTTAGCGCAAAAAAAATTTTGGCGCACACTATTAGGTTTTCCTTTCAGTTTTTTTTCAGTTATGTCTCCTATTGATAAGGTACTTCCTTTTACAACCGTTTGAAATCTTATTATTAGAATAAACATCGCAATTGGCAACATAGGTCCTGTGGCTTAGCGGTTAAAGCGCCTGTCTAGTAAACAGGAGATCGTGAGTTCAAATCTCGCCAGGACCTTTTACGGTTAATAATTTAAATTTTAATAATTTCTCTTATCAAATGATCGGTGTGGAAATTTTCTTAACGATCCAATTATTTTGAATTGTTGAGAATGAGTTTACGTTCATCAGGCTCTTACAATTTAATTTTTTCTTCATTTTCCAAAAATAAACTTCATAATAATCTGAAGAATTTAGAGACGTCGAATATTGCGATAAATTTGTTTTTGAACCGATTGGTTAGAAAAGTGCCAAGACGAATTAGTTCTTATCTGAACTTTTGATTGAGTTAGACCTGTTCAACTATCAAATCGACTCGAATATAACTGTTTATTTAATCGTGACTAAATCGTAAAAGATCAGAAACTTTAGTCGTTTACTAGATTTATTTTAATAAGAATTATTCTAAAATATCAAATGATTATACAGACACGATATTCTTCTAAATATTGATCTATGATCATCGTATACCGTACAATATTATTATCCGTTTATGTTAGGCTAGTATTATTAGATAATGCTATTTTGTCTACAATTTTGGAAATAGTTCGTTTAAAACTAAAACAATTTTTTTTATTCATAGCGAATCCCCGAGATGACGAGATGAGAAATTTCAGAATGAGAATAAATGACAAAGTACCTCTACTATTTTCCCGATAAGCGAATTGAAATTTCGACGAACATAACTCTTTCGCATATCTATTCTTAATAATCTGCTCGATCATCTTAATTAATCCACTAGGCACACATATAGGACGATAAGAATTTACTTCCGAAGTGTCCTTACCGTGTCCTTTATAGATAGGACTGATCGAGAATACTCTGATGTTACTATAATCGAGATTATCAGTTAAAACATCATTGATATATTGGAAAATCAGTTGAGATGATGAATTTTTCAGTTTCACTATAATACATAAACACACATCGTGTTCACCATGCGTGATTTATTATCATCATTATTACTCATTACCTAAAACTTACTTTCAAGATCATTGCTAAATGATCCGATAATCTGAATTACTCAGATATAGCACATTCATTAACATTCGTACGTCCAGGACTTTCCATTTGACGATTGAAAGGAAAATGAAGAATTCTCACGTAATTCAAGATTATTTAAGAGACAATCGAATTTAGATAAAAGATTCTTTCCACGCTCCATCAATAAATCAATATCCTTAGGAGAAAGGTTGAAGTCTCCGACTATTATGAATGATTTATCTACACATTCATTCAGTAGTAATTCTTCCAACATCAACGTTGTAACTGTTTTTTTATAACTATCACCATAAAAATTTACAAAGAGGACATTATTTACCATGATCGAACTGATAGATTCAGAATGAATTCTGAACTCAGAAGATCGTAAGACTTTCCGAACAAGTATGATCATTCCTGACGAACATATTCCCTTATCATGCATTCCTTTGGGAGGAGTAGCAGGCGAAAGATATATATGATGTGAAATTAGTTGTGTGAGAGAAATCGGTAGCGATCTTAGCCATGTTTCTTGTAAGAAAATGACGTCGAAACTGAGCAATTTCCAAAGATCGGAAAGGAATCCCTGTAGTCCATGAACGTTGAAAGAAATGAAAGAAATATCGAGATTAATAATAATTTTCTCATCATGATGACGATTATAAATACTTGGAGGTGAGAGGATGATGTTGTTGAAACATAATTTTGGCGGTAATCATAAAATGGGACCGATATCCACCGAAAAGTTCTTTTTTAAGAACTCTCTTCCTTTCTCGTTGAAGATGAATCGATTAAACGGCCTATATGACGGCCAAATATCACAGTTGACCAATTTTTCCGCATACGTCGAATCAGTTGATATGTGAAACATCGCAGACATATAGTTTTCTCCGTCTCCTTTACGTTTTCTTTTTGCAATTGAACTTACCTTTATATCCTGGGACTTCAGGAAGTTTCAATTCCCGAACACGTCATTTTAGGTGAAAAACCGCTGACGATAACAGACATCTTTTTCTTCGGAAATGGAAGATTGGTCGTACATGTGCCTCTTACTTTCTTTCTTGATGAGTGACCGTTGAACTTCGTAGCCATTTTCATCGGGATGACGTTTTTTATTTTTTTGTTTTTACTTTCATTTTGCTTACCCATGTTTTTTTTAAACATCTCTCTATGACCGTTTTGCCGTCGGTTCTTGACTATTACTCATTTTAACATCCGAAGTAGATTCTGTAACGTTCTTCAATGAGCTTAAAGAAACTTTTGGTTTGGTGGAAAATGAAGAGAGGATATTCTTCGAGGACTCTGCTTAACGTTGGTTTGCCTGTACTGATGTGTGCTGTGGCAATCAGATAAACATATATAAGTACAATCATATTTCATACATATTATATTATTAATAATTATTCAATAATTTTTTTTGACTATATTAGATGATTGTACTTATATATGTTTATCTGATTGCCACAGCGCACATCAGGACAGGCAAACCAACGTTAAGCAGAGTCCTCGAGACGACAGCTGAGCATCGCGTTTGCAGCTATAGCAGGGGCAGCACTGGGACTGTATAATACGTTCACAGGTATGTCATGGGATGATAAAATGGAAGAGCTAAGGAAAGAATTACACCGACTTGATATGAACCTGAAAGATAATATGGCACATTTCACCAAGGAGGTGAATACACGGTTCGATCAGATAAAGGAAAATCAAGACAAGTTGTCACAAGTGATGGAGGAGATGTTGGAAAGAACTTCGGAAACAGGAAAAAAACTGCACGGAGTCCAAGAAGCAATTAATTCGAAGGACGTCATGAATGCCTTGTTGGAATTAATTGAAAAAAGTCAGTTGACTACGACAATGTTACATCCTCATCACATCCCAGAAAATTGTGCACGATGGAATATACAAAACATGCTGTCATGCAAGGACGTAGCAACCTTCTACGCAATGACAAGGGCACATTTAGTCCAGGTAAATCAGATGACAAAAACGTTGTCTCTGCTAATAATAATTCCTGCAGCCCCTCTACAGGCAGACCTAATGGAATATGATATCAGAAACTTGGGCTATTTTGAGAACATCTACTACCATTGCAAGGTAAAACTTCCAGAGGAAGTAATTTAAATTCTTCGAAGGAACAAGGTGATATAAAGCATTGCGAGAATTCTTCGTGTCATAATTATGATATCTAATACCTAATACCTAATACCAAATTCTTCGAAATAAAGAAGGAACATTGCAAGGAGACGGTGAATGACTTAGCATGTCCAGGAAAATATCTACACCCCATAACGTAAACTGTCTGGAAGGAATGATACGGGACCCAAAGAATGCCACCGGAACACCATGTTATAAAGAATGTTTACCCTATGATCGAATAAGATTCATAGGAAATAATGAATTAAATTTTCGGGAATGCATACACACCAACTAAGAAGTTGGTGTGTTCGGGAATGACTATAAAAACGATAGTCAAAATAGAATATATATACATATTTCCTTTATCAATTCAGTACGTAATTCGAGACAGAACAAAATGCATACACACTCCTAATTTTATCCTCTCCAAAACCGCATTACATTTAAACCTCTCCTCACTTCTTCTATCTCCTTAATGAGACGACTGCTTATACGTAAATAAAAAATCCTATTATACTCAAACGTTTCATATATCATATATCATTGAGACTCCAATGTGGTCCTGTGGCTTAGCGGTTAAAGCGCCTGTCTAGTAAACAGGAGATCGTGAGTTCAAATCTCGCCAGGACCTTTTGTCGTTTAGGTTTTTTTCTTTTCACCATAGCGTACTAGTGGCTGTTTGGGTGAATGATTCTTATAATTGGCAAACTATATAATCATTATTACTCCGCCTCAAATTTACCAAAAGAAAAATTATTTGTCAATGCATTTTTATAAATTAGTCTCATTGAATATCAAAGTGAAAATTGAGAACCATTTCCCAGAACGCACTTCTCTCATGAAATTTCTACTTTTGTTTCTTAATACACTCGATGAGACTTCCGCACAATAATAAGAAATTATATTGAACTTCAAATGTAGGTCCTGTGGCTTAGCGGTTAAAGCGCCTGTCTAGTAAACAGGAGATCGTGAGTTCAAATCTCGCCAGGACCTTTTGTAATTTAAAATTTTTTTCTTTATATAACATTTTATCTACCATATTTTGCTTATTTGGTGATTGTGAGAACGTGTTCGTGTTCCCTTGTTAATAATAATGAATCATTAGAATTTATGAATAATTTTATAAAAACTCATAACTGTTCCATCTTTAACTTTCTACTGTAAATTAACTACTAACAGTAAGCAACAATTACAAATAGTACAATACATCCCATCAAATAGCAGAACCATAAGCAGATATAAAGTATAAAAATGACGACAATGGACGCATGATGAGATTAGGGCATGTTTCTTGAAAATAGATCATCACCGTTGAACATCAAGTTCCATTTTATATTCCGAACTAGACAACATTTTATGATGAGCAAAAGTAAGGAATTATCCTTATGTTAAAACTCATCATTTCTTCGCAGAACAAAGCATTATTATCTACATTAAATATCTACGTGTCTCCATATTTCTGCTAAAACCATACTTCTCAAAAATTCACCATCTTTCACCGATTGTGGAAAAGAGACATCTGGCACTAAATTAAATAATCAATTCACTTCATTGTGGATTCTATCAATTTTCATCCCTGATTTGAATACATCACTTTATTGTACATTGATTTGAAAAAGATAAATAAAAACGATTTTATTTCAAACGAAAAATTTATTTGAACTTCTATAAAACAAAAAACTGGATAAACAATTGACATTCAGTTCTGAATAACATAATCGATATTTTATTGTTCAGTTTTTCGGACTAACAGGAGTTTTTATTGAATATTCTATCTTATATATTTTTCTATCTTCTGACAAAATATCATTTACTGCTTTCTGTTTCCGTGAAGGAGGATTAACATCTTTACTGCTACTGTGGGAATATTACAGAAATGTATAAAAAATTTTTCATCTAATGAATAGTAATTTAATAAACTCTCGTTTGAATATGCATAGACGACAGTTACGAATTATATTTTATTCAACTGTATTCGACAGAAGAACTATTGGAGATAAGAATTAAATTTCGGACTTGTTATATTTTCGAATATATTTCTTGCTATAGCTCATGAATAGTCATCTTATGTCATCCATTCTAGATATGGATGATTACGAAAACAAGTCGTTTTGAAAAGAACTTTTCAATTGACTTGCAAAATTTGGTATATTTTTTTTTTTTGAAATCCCAATCTGGGCAATTGAATATTGTTTGAGCGATCTCCTTCCTTACGATCAGTGATAGGAGACCCCTACCTTTCGTGAGACGTCTGCCTCAATCGTTGTAAATGAGAACTTTTCATAATATTTACGAAGACATTTTGACAGGTTTCTCCAAATCAAATTCATAGACATAAATTTCATGCAGATAGATTTTAGATACTTACAATGATAATGATATTCTTCAATTATTTTGCTGATTATTATCTCTTAAGAATACAATAAGGTGTCTAGTATGGAACTTCTATTTCTTGACATGTTCAATTTATTCCCAATTTTTCTTCTTTTTCATATGTGTGTGTGTTTATATGAAGATGTAGAGTTTTTTTCCTAATAATGTTAAGCGTCCTTCGGACAATAAAAAAAAGTGATAAAATTATTGTAGAGAACAAGAGATAAGTTGATGATTGGGATAAGTCGTAAAATTATGTCGATTAAGAAGATGGAAAGAAAGTGACATGATGTAGTTTGAAGAGGGAGACATGGTTGTTTATTGATGAAATGGTGTAGTTATATGTTTCGATTGAATAAGAGAAATTAATTTCTAATAATAGAGGTTAATCAACTTAATTGATATTTGATACATTTGATGATATAATGTCTGAAGAAATGAATGAATTGGAAACTGGTCAAACATTTGGTAGTAAAATAAATGGAGAGAAAAAAGAGAATTAGAAGTGAGAGAAATTAATGAAAATTTTCTCTAACGTTCGTTCGAATGGTGAGAAATGTTCTTCCTCTCTTACTAATGGAAGTGTGAATTTCTTTCTGAATTGCTATTAATTCCCACGTCTTTCTTACGCCCACGTTGGATGGAGGGTGTAATTGAGGAATTTAATTTTATTATTTTAACTCCTTTTTGATTATCCTCTTCTTTATGTAAAGATTTGTTGTCTAATAGTAATAATAATACATTATGTTATGTTTGTTGTCTGTAACATGTTTTATTTGAAATAAGCATGAATTGTACGAAATAAATGAAAAATTTTTAAATCTCACATATGGAAATTAAGAAAAACTTTGAGATATTTCTTTTCAGCTTCTAATATGAATTTATTTTCAAAGATACTTTTCAAAAAAATTTTCAGCTTTCCAATGAGAAGTGGAAGAAGAATAAGCATATTCTTCTTCATAATCTTATTTAAAGAAAACAATCCATTGAAATTACATTATCTTACTCATTTTTGTTCATTTCGTAACATTGATCGTTCGATGTGAGGGAAATGAAATTGAACGTGCATGAATCATAGTCAATAAGAAAATTAATCACATGATTCTGCATTTGTCTATTACATTTTTATGTTGAGGAAGAAGAAAAAGAAATATGAATGAAATGAGACGACTGAATTGGCTGGAGAATGATCTGAAACAATTGCGGCCTTTAGAATTTGGGAAGAATAATATTCTTCCTCCTCAAGTCCAACTGTCGTCCAACGAAGAAGAAAATTCGAAAATCTCAAAAATAACATTTCCGTCGTCCGATGAAAGTCGACTATTGAATGAAGTATCCGATGAGAAGTTGACAGACGAGAAAAAGAGGAAAAAAAGTCGGAAATTGTTTTCGAAAGTTCGTGAAAGTTTTCGTCGCAAATCAAATTACTCGTGTCAAATGGATCATTTCCACTTAGTGTCAACAGAAGAGGAAAGTTCGATCAAACAAATGAATTTAGGGAAAATATCCAATTTAAAAAATTTAGTTCAATCAACAACAACATCCTCACCTACATCTACACCATCTCCGAGTGACTCGACAACAAAAAATTTTAAAAATTCTAAGTCGAAAATTACATCGTTGACGAATTCGAAAGAACATCACGAAATGACACGAACAGATAAATCGAAATTGATGGAAACTTACGACGAGAAGTTGCAGTATCGTTACAATAAATTTCTACGTAATCATCCACTCATGGCGAAGTATAATAAGTCATGTGAATTATTTTTTTCTCATCGATGTCATCGATTATCCTCTAATCTTATTTGGGATGGTACTCTTCACATCACCGAACAATTCATTTATTTCCATACAAGAATTCGAAAGAATCGAGTCGTATTCATTTGGCATGACATCGTTAACATCAAAAAAGAGAAGATTTTCTTTCTGCCAACTGGCATTCTCTTCGAATTGGAGAATAATCGTCGATTTATGTTCAGTTTCGTCCGAGATCGAAATCTAATTTATGAAGAATTATTGGCGATAAAGAAGACTTTCGGATCGGATGGAACTGTCATACAAAAGAAGAGAGAACGAAGGAAGAAACAAATCGAACGATGGATCCAACGGAATGAGAATTTCGTGAAAACTCGTATCAATAATCATCGACGTCATTCGTCGTATATGACGTCGACTCCGAGGAAAACGACGGAATATGGTCGATCTTATTCTTTGGTGAATTTGGGCGATGGTGAAATTGAGGAGGTAGAGGAAGAGGAAGATAATGGTGATGTTGTTGCAAGTAATCAAAAGAAATTTAAAGGTAAAATAAGCAAATTGGAATTGAAGAAATATGAAAATGATTATCCTCCGATCCCAAAATTACCAGTATCAAATCCGACCACATTTCTGCGCAGAAGAATAAATTATAATCGAACAGATATTTATGATACAGATTATGAAGATCTCAATTATTCGAACGATGAAGACGATGGAGATAGTTGTTGTTATCATCGACTATCATTCTTCAATCTTCCCAGTCTCATCATACTTTTCTTTCGTTACATGTTCAATATTCTACTATTTATACGTTCCGCCACCTCCTCCTCATCTTCGTCCTCTTTAACAACTGGTTCAAACATAATGCCATCATCTTTCTCCTCTTCTTCATCTTCCACTTTACGTGAAAAACAAAAGGAAAAGAAGAACATCGGACGATTCCTCAAACTCTCCAATTTTTGTTCAACTAAATGCTACATCGGCGTTCTAGTATTCCTCTTTATTTCATTATGTTATCACACTTATCGATTGTTCTCCATCATTGAACGACTCCAATCAAAACTTTCATACTTACAACAATTCAACATCTGACACATCCACAACATATCAATAACACAAAAAACAAAAATTGTTATATACATCTTTCCACTACCTCACCTCACGTATTGAATGTTAGTGGCGACGTTCGAAATTCGATTTTTATTTCTCCTGTTTTTTCTCCAGTTTATCCAACTCTAACTCTCCCCCCTCCCTCCTCTAATTTATTATCACAATTTTTATTTATGGAATTCTATACAAATCAAATTGAATAGAATCAAAGGTTTATCTGAAGTCAAATAAAATCAATAATCTAAATTATAATTCATTATTTTCTTAAACTTATCAAGTTTTCTTCATAAAATAAATTTTGATATTTTTTTATTCTTCCAAATTCCAATTATATTTTAAATTTAATCTGTTCAATTAGAAAGAACTATAACAAATAGAAAACGATTAAAACACTGAAACTCTTTTGTATCCATCGTTTTAGCCGTTTTTCTCTCTATCATACTATCATTCCTTTCTCGAAACAACCTTTCTCATACCTCTATCATTCCAACCTCCAAACATTCCTATAGCAATGTTTCGTTTTGATACCTTTCTCGAAGGAACCAGACGATTTGATTATATTTTCTAATTCCTGATATGATATGAAATGAAATAAAATTGGATCCTTACATATAGGAACAAATCTCAAGCTAATCAACTTTGCAACAGTAAAAACTTGCCGACCAATTCGCAAAACTATTGCCCGATTATTAGATAATACGAACTGATGGGAAATAAAACAATCTTCAAACTACTTTCTTAATTGATTACCAATCAGGAAGTGATCGATCCAAGATTTTCCATTGAAAGAAATAAAGGAAAAGGAGGATTTATCGCATAATGCTAAGTCAACAAAGAACTGTCCGAACGAATAAAAAATTAGGTTGAGAACTGTCCTTTTTTTTGGGTTGAGAACTGTCCGCTACATAATTTTTATATAGGGTTACGATCTGTCCCCCAATCCTCATTTGCTCTGTAAGGTTCATCATGATATTAGTGATGTTTACCAATTTGTCTTTGTTTGTTTTACCTCTCCCATCTCCTAGATGTTTTGAACGTGTTCGTCCACGTTCCCCATTCTTCGTGATTGCCTCGTTATTCGTCGCTTGAATAATAGATTCGAGTGTGGTAATCATTATCTGCGTTAGATCGTCTGTTGACGAACTGTCGTCGTTCTTCCTTTCTTCTGTATCTTTATTATTTTTAATAATTGACATGTTAAAAAATAATATGAATTAATTATTATTAGAACGTGTTTTTATAAAAAAAAAACAATAAACAAGAAACAAAAGGGTGCATTTTTATACAAATTATCCAATTTTTAGAAAAAAATATAGAGGGGTGTCTTTTATGCCGAAAACCAGTTGTACCTAACCTTGTGTAAGCTGGTCGGCCTACGTTAATTAAGATTATAATGGAGAGAGATTATTGAAGTGGATTGATAAAAATTAATTGTTTTTATTCAATTAAATTTCATAAAGTAAAATGATAATTTT
>JALJEE010002020.1:0-22199 GCA_023231475.1 Seison nebaliae | reverse complement strand
ATCGGTCCGCGAGAAAATTGTTAGTTGATGAAGAGAAGAAAAATGGACGAATCTGAGTTCTTTCCGGCCAAAGAACGGGATCCAAAAATTTATTCAAATTGTCGATGGAAAATCGGATGATGAACGAACGAGGCATGTTAGGAGAATCGTCGTACTTCTTGCTTCTCATTCGCCATATTTTGGAGAAATTCAAATTAGATTCCGAGAGAAGTGACGCGATGTCATTTGAGTTGGTCTGAGGATCGAAGTTTGTCACTAAAACGGAACGGAGGACCGGTTTATTATGGCGTACAGGAACACCGAGGACGGAACAGTCCGTTCGGACGCCACTAGAGAAGGAGACTACCGATTTCTTCATGGAGGTCTTTGTGGACTTCCTTGTTTGGACTTCACTCCTTTCTGAACGCACATTTGAAATCACATTGATTGGATGTATTTGCTGGTTGGCAGCCAGCTTCTGACGTAAATTGTGAGTTGAAGACCACTTAGATGGTAACTTCTCGCTCACTTCAACGGGTTGAGACGAAGATGGTGGTCTTTCGCTGAGATGAAGCTCGTCCGTTGACAGGCTACTTCACATCTCACGATATGGTGTTCTTTTTTCCTCAGGAGCTCGTTTAATAACTGTTTGATCTCACACAGCTCTGTCAGAACATCTTTTTGATTCGAAGTTGGTTTTGGGACTTTCATGCGCATTTCAAGGTGTTTCGCAATTTGAAGGAACACCGTCTGTCTAACCATTCTTCCTCTTCCTTCCGCTTTTGAATGAAGATTTCTCGAGCATTTCCCGAATGCTCCCTGAGTTGAGTAACGAATAATCGTTCGTCTAATATTAATATTCTTCAATAAATCCAATAAAAGAGGTTAATAGTTGATTAGAAATTCATTTCGATGTGGAAGTTCCAATTGAGAAAAGCATCGCAGATAGACGATAAAAGAATCAGCCGTGAGGAAATGAAATGTTTACTGACGCCATCAGCAACAAATTATTTGCACGCTCATCGTTGGTTTGAAGCCAATTGGCCGCTTGAGAAGGGTCCTTTTCCCGAAATTCCAGGTTATGCCAAATCAGCCATTGAATCCTCGGAGAATGAAGAAAATTCAAAAAATCAATCTCAAATAATATTAAACGACGAAGTATCAAACATGTCAACCAGTAATATCTCAAGTTTATCAGAAATGGAGACACCTTCGCGGTCAATTCCTATATTTCTTCCTCATATAAATTCTCAAAAACTAAAAATGAGTCAAAAGATAACCAACCGATTAGAAGCGGATAATAATTTTACACCTTCTATCATATCAAGTGCTCAAAATGAAGATTCAATAGACCTTCTTATTCCGGATGAAAAAGGAACACAGCACATCATAAAAGTAAATTGTGCATATTCTACCGAACAACTCATAAATGGAACATTTTATGTTGTCAAAAAAAAGTTTAATTGTGGTCAAACTGAACCAACTAAAAATGAGATATATTCCGAGATTGAGAAGACAATGGATCACCAAGTTCAACACATTCAATGAACACATTCATGAAAACATGGAAGACGAAAAAAAAAAGAAATGGAACTTCTTTAAACTAGCTGTTTCGAATTAGAAGTCAATTAAACCATTGAATTTGAAAATTGCCTTTTCAATCGATAGTGGTAAACTTCGAAATTATTTAGCATCGCATCGATGGCACTTTTTAAGAATTATAACAAAAAATTGAATTGAAGAAAATTATTCTTTTAGGAAAAATAAACTAGTTTTGGCGACCACGGAATAAATAAAATACTTGAGATAAAACAATATAGAATTGGAAAGGCATTGAAAGGAGAAAATAATTTTTATTTAATTCTTCTATCTCCTTCCCATATATTATATACATAAACTTATATTAAAATGTTTTATATACATCGTTTCCTTCGCAGTATTGGTGGATATAAGTCGGTTCTCCAAATTTTCAACTTTTCATAGATACAGTTTTTTAATTGGAGTATCTATCACAATTTTGATCAATAATAATTCTATGAATATATCATATAATATCAAACTATACAAAAAAAATATATCAATTGCCCTGATTGTGTTTTTCCTAAGAAAAAAAGTATTTTAATATTTCCAGTATGAGAAATAAATAATTATGTTTTACGGTTATTTCTTCATATTTATTTATATTTATGTACCGTCGTGTGGGGCAATTTAGGAAAGTGGGGCAACTTTGGAAGAAACTTTTAAAACTTGTATTAAAAGGGATTTTTTAAAGTCGATACCTATATAATTATATATCATTAGATAGTAATTTTTCTTTTTATGTAATCTTCTTATGTAATCTGTTTCATCATTTTAAAATTAATTATATGTGAATATGGTAATTGGATATTTTTAATTTGTTTAGATATCTTAAGGATAAATATTATATTATAAGATTACTAATTCTTCGATTGGATGAATAAGATATAAATGATGTTGGAATGAAATATAGAAATAATATATATATATATTTCAACGAGATGATTATTCAATATGTTTAACATTTTAGTTGTACAAGGAATAAATAAAAATCGAAAAAAAATTCGTTCAACATAAATTGAAAAGAAAAGAATAATAATGGAATGAGCAGTTGGGAAATAGATTGTATTGATTATATGCAAATAATCCCTATAGTTCATCTTGAAAGAAGGAAAAAAAGGAACATTAATTTTCCATTAAATAAAAAAAAACTTTTTTCAGATGATGTGAATTTGATACCAGTAGTAGTGTATTTCCAATTAGCGTCATCTCCCTGTCTTTCGTCCTCCAAATGTTTCTTTGCCCATTTACTGTAGAAGGTGTTGATTTCCTCATCGTAATCGACCCACTCCGGAATAATACGTTTTGCTGCGTTGAGTTTTGGTTCCTTCGTCATTGGATTATTACACTAGAATATCATTAATTGTAAATAATATTATTATATTGTATTATTGTATATAACTAGATCGATAGTCTTTGCTTTCTTTTTCGACGCGTTGCTACACCACGTCTCACACCATAACCATTCTTGAGGTAGAGAGAACATATCGACTTGATGAATCATGTTGTTGGGTAGATCTTGATCGAGATTTGATAATGAATTGGGATCTTGAGAAAGTCCTTGATACTGTCCACGTAATCGATCACCAGCAGCAGCTTGTCGGAATCGTTTGAGGTCAATAACATATAATGCGCTACGATTTAAATGGAAAAGTTTTTAGAGAAAATATAACAACTAACCTAATATGGTATTTTCGATGACCTAAATGATTCTTCCAATAGCCACTCTTCCAGAAACGATATCCTTCCATCTCTGTTCGAGAATCACAGAATGGAGTATAACCATAAGCTGCACCCTCTAAATTTAAATCTCTTAATTCTCTTAAATCAGTTCGAACGATCTGAAAGAAAATATATTGATTAATTGATAATTGCATAAATATTTTGAACTTGGTCTGCATCAACGAATATCATACGACGGATATTCAATGGAAATAGAACATCTAAAAATAAAATTTTATATCTGAAATTAATAATTGAATTATTAATAAAAATTTAAATTTTCAATGAAATTTGAAACCCCCAAATAATTCTTTGTTTCTCCTTCTGTTTCAATAACCATCGTGGCCATTTGTATGAGACGAATTGATAATCAAATCCATATTTCTTCGAATAGACGTCGATGAATTTGATGTAAGTCGGTGACAAATAATTTTTGAGAAACCAAAATTTCACTTTCGTCTTCGTATTCTTTAAGACTGTTAACATCATAATTCTATTTATGTTGAACATCATCAAATAATGGAATGGAAATGGAAACCTCATAAATCTCTCGTATAAGTGGCCAGAGGCGATGGAAAAGATATTAATTTGATCGTTTGCATCATCAGCATAAATTACCGAATTCTTTTCTGTATCTTTCTTCTCTCTATCTCAAAAGTTTAAGTCATCGACACTGGAGATGAAAAATGGAAATTGAACTTATTCGTTAATGATGACCAAATAGAATCAATATAATCTCCAATACCTTCATTTCCAGTTTTATCATTAGTGTCTGTTGAAAGGAGATTCATGTTCTCCATTCCTGATTTCTTCGTAACGAACATCTGGACGGAATGCAACGAAAACGAATCGATTATGATTTTCGGTTTGGGATCGTATGATGAAGAGATTTGCATCATCTCATCCACATGACGAGTTATCCCATAAATCAACGATGATCGTCCTTCACGCAAATTGAGTGACCATTCTCCAGGATTTGATTTCAATTGAAAATATCCCTAATAGTTAATTGGTTAATTATTAAAATTGGAAAGAATAATCGGGAACATGATTAATCATAGCGATCGTTTCATCAAACAATTCACCAGATTGACTTCGTAATTCGAATTGTAAACCAGTAGGATGTGATCTCATTTTTTCATCGATGACGAAACCTGTTGAAAGATAATAAATGACAAAAATGAGATAGAGGAAATGAGAACCTTCAATAATTAGATAAGCCAATTGGAATTGTGCATATATTCCTGATGACGTTAATTGTTGCAGATGAATATTATCTAAATCGTATGGAGAATATTTCGCTTCAACCACCCAGGCATCCGGCGTCTTTAAACTTAAAGTAAATAAAGCTGCTTCTGGTAATCCATCGAATTGTGCTTTCGGTTTTACAACATTATTGCTTGTAAATTCAATTGCATCATTAATAACGAATCGATAGAAACTGTGGAAGAAATAATGAGAGAGAGAAAGATAGAGAAAAAAAGAGAGAATAGAATAAGGACAGTTTATGAAGGAAAATATACATCTTTATCTTCGCTCATCATTAGCACCGTTCAAAACTTTAATATCTTCAATCATTTTGTGAGGCATTAAGAAAAATAACAATAAATAGTAAAGGAAGATTCATCGATAGATCATGTCTGATGAGATTTCGAACTCTTCGTTTGAAATAAATAAATAATTTATTTACAACAAATATTTCACTATGTATTATGATCATTACTTCTCAAACAACTTCTTAAGAGAAGGGAAATAATATAAACTGTTTATTGTATGAGAAAAAGAAAGAAGGATTGGAACTTTTTTCCAAATCGTTTCTTCAATGAATAAATAATAATGAAAAGATTGGGAAGGAAAAATCTCTTTCTCTTCGAACGATAAACAAAGGAGCAGATAGATCTGAAGATAATGCATTAGATCTGGATAACGAGTAAGTTTTCTCCTTCCTTCGAAATTTTTTTATCTTCCTCGAAAAATATGCTCCTTCTTTTCTATTAACTATCCTTCCTCTTCTACAAATCATCCTTCTACTTATAAAAAGGAATTGATTCATTCTAACTCATTCTATTAGATAACTTCACAAGATATTTTATAAATAAACTTATCGAATTGAGAAATTTGAGAATTCTTCTCCTTAATATGAAAACTTTCATCGAACTAGTGGATGATGGACAAGAATTACATTTGAATGGTTCCAATCAATCCATCGAAGCTATCATTCATGTGATTAATGAATTGAAAATGAGTCGAGCAACTTTTCATGTTATTGGAAAATTAGGTAATTCAATATGTCGATCAATAGCCATAAAAATCTTGTGTGAAGGTGGACAATCGACCCAAACCAATAACTCGAGAATGTTACGATTATTGATCATGGAATTATTGATACGATCTGGTGCCGAATTACATTCATCAATTCCTTATTTAACATCACCACCATCCCAATCATCTACTTCAACTACCGCTGCTGATGGTGAGTCGTCACTTTCAGTCTCATCAATGTTTGCTGCAAGACAACGACGTGAATCGGGTCGACGAGGATCGATGATCGATTCTTATACACCGGAACATGCTCCTCATACAGTTTATCAGTTCTGGTATTTAGATGACGAGAATTTAGCCCAATTGCTCACTACCAAGAACCTTCTCATTTAGACGAATGTTCATTACAAAAATTTTTTTAGTAGTTTCTAATTAAATGACATATCTTTTTAGAAAATCCGATTTCTTTTTTGTTCATCAATAATTCTCATAAACTAAAATGGTTAGAAAAACCTAAACCTTTCCACTTACACAAAAAATATTCTTCTCACTAATATTCTAATTATTTTTGAATTGCAAAAAAATAATTTGCTAAAAAATTTTTTTTTTCTTTTAAAATATCGAAACCTTTTTATTGGTATTTCACTTAAACGTTCTTTGCAATTGAAAAGTATGGAAATTTTCGCATTCATTTTCTGATGGACTAATTGAGCTAATTTTGTTAATTTGTAAGCATCATTTGATGACGGATTAACTATCAGATGAATATGGAATGACACTTTGTCTTTCTGTGATTCTTCTATTTCAATGACGGCATCATTATTCTCAGGATATTTGATGATTGCTCTCTGTTGAACATTCACTCGTTTATCAACAACCGATTCATATGATAAGATGCGTGAGGAAAACATCATACAATAATCACTCAATTCCTTCCAATTATGATTTGTCCAACTTTTAATCTTTTGACAAATCTTGAATGATTTGGATGATTGAAATTGTTGTTCCAACAATGAGAAATCATCTTCTATAAATTGTTCGTTAGAAGTGAAAGGTCCGAAAATTTTTCCATTGGAAATAATTGCTCGGAATGATGACAATGATGTTTTCGAACCGGTTATTGATTTAATATCTCTAATGAAAAGTTGATGAATATGAAAGAATTCATATGGAACTGCATTAATTTGATCGATAAATTCTTGAGGATTCATTGATGATAATAAAGTTGATTCAATCGACAATTTACCTCCAATTATATCAGTGGCTCGTTTAAGCAGTTTATTGATAAATGTTTTCGCCTGAGTATTCGGCATCGTATGAATGGCGACAGCAACAATTCTCGATATTAATGTTCGATTGAGATAATTCTCTTTCGTTAAATCATCAACTGATGAGAAAATGAAGGACATTCTAGCTATTTTCGTCGATCGAACTTTATTAAAAACGGATCTTAATAATCCGATTCCATCATTAGTTTCAGGATTACAAACGACCCATTCCGTTAAAGGAAAGTAAATTTGTGTCAAAATGTCATAACGTCCAAGATATGGAAGGAATGACGAAAGAAAATTTAATCTTTCTTTTTTTGTCATTGGATCATTTTTCGATAATTCATCATAATGATGGACATATAAATCGAAAATATTATTTGATGTTTTCTCCAATTGATTCGATGTTGATTGGAAAGGAAGATAATAAGATTGGATGGCTGTGTCTAATATTCTCATGTTAATTCGTTTCATCACATTCTCCGATATCTCATAGAAACGTGGAAGAAATTGTTGTCTTTCTGACAATTTGCCTTGATAAATCATCATTTGAATTTTGGAATAAAAATTGAAAATTTTCATGATTAAAATATCTTCTAATTGATCGATTTGATTTAATTCTTCTTTCGAAAATAACATTCCATTCAATAAAATTTGATGGAATGGTTCCGTCTCAACATCAATTCCTGATTGAACGATCCATGATTCGATAGAATATCTGTCTTTATCAAATTCATTAGAATTAACAATATCATGAAAGTTTTCATTTGGGAATTTCGTATTAAAAAAATTTTTCATTTCATTAATTTCTAATTGTTGAGATGATAAATCAGTTGATCTGGATTGATATAAATCGACGAAGAATGTCAATGACTTTTTCACAGAAAACTCTTTGGCTATCCAATAAAATAATCGAAATGCTCCTAATGAATTCTCTTGATTTTCATGCTCATTCTGATTTAAAATAAATCCCATTCGAACTGGAACGTTGTGAACATAAAAACTCTCCATTAAATTCAACCAAACTTTAGTTGACGGTGAAGAAATGTCAAAAATGACGAAAAGATTCATAACATTTCGTCGTATGTTCTTCAATCCGCCAAATGTCTGACGTAAAAATATCTGATAATTTGTCGGCCAACTTGAGTATTTCTTGTCATTCTCCAAATCATTCAACCATTTTACTGGCGCTTCCATCATATTTAAAATGAATTCATTCTCTTGTTTTGTGTCATCTTGTCCGAACAATATTCGATTTGGTGTTTTCTGTTCATCCTTTTTCCCACTAATTTGGAGTAATTCACCAATCTTTGAAAATTCAACAGGAAATTGAGAAATGTCATTGAAAAATTCATTTTCACGTCGAAGAAGATGAAGGAAGTTGAAGATGTCAATTTCCGTTTCTTGGAAACGATCATCATAAGAACCGAATTGAATTCCATTCACAAATAAGGCACTTGTACCTTGTGCGATATTTTGGCCATCGGTGAAAGTCAAATGAGAAAGAGATTTACTTAATCGTTTTGCGTCCTCTTCAAATTTCGTTTCTAATTTCCGTTTAGATATCCAGAGAGCTCTCATCGGAAAATTCGATGTGAGATCCAACATCAACTCCATCGGATTCCTACCAGAATTCTTAATGATGGAAGCTGTCTGATATGATAATTTCTGCAATTGCCATGGCTTCAATTCCGGCAGATCTTTTCCCTCATTTTTCAAATGTTCTCCAAATTGTTTTAAATTCATCTCCTCATTTTCATGAAGTTGATGAAGAACTTTGAAATTGAATCCGGAAATCTCTTCCAATTTTTCTTCTTCTTTCTCATTATCTTCATTCACATTTATCGATGAATCATCTTGTGCTTTATATTCTGTATTCTTTATGGCGAGTTCGGTTAAGAATCCTGATAATCCCACATTGATTCCATCAGTCGAATGAAGACATTTCGATCGATAAATTATATGGAATGTCGACGATGTTTGTAAGTGATTAAAGACTTGTTGAATTTCTTCATTTGTTTTACTTAAATAACAACCGTAAAGAATGAGGAGAATTCCATCAGGATCAGTTGATGGATATTCAATTTCTCTTCTCATAATATCTGGTTTCTCTTTCACCATATTCTTCTCATTCCATTTAAGAAATTGTTGAAGAGAACAAAATCGTTCTTGTCCAACATCTATCACATATTCACAATCCTCTAATTCTTCAAGAAATTGATGAGAAGAATAAATTTTCCTTTTCGCCTCCACTCTTGGCGACATAATTCGGAGAGACATCGACATATCAAACAAACCGATTGCACTTTCTTCATGAGACACAACATCGTCAACAAATGCACTTCTCACTAATTCGTATCGTTCTTCCAAATCAATATCATTCGACAAATTCAATTGAAATAATCTTCTTAAATAATTCCAATGAAATGTCTCATAATTCTCTCGAACATATTCCATAACTTCATCGATTACATTCGTCTCGTTCCAAGTCGAATGTAATTCAATTTCTACCGATTTCCTCCCTAAACAATTCACCAGAAAAATGAAGATAATATACAACAATATCATCCGAAATTTGGTTACTAAAGAAATCATCTTTGATTTCAACAAGTGCTATCGTCCTTTCTCCAATTGACGTCGTCGTGACTTGTTTGTTGAGGAGCTTGCCACTTAAACTCAATCTCAATACTCATTCTCTTTCAAAAACTCAAAACTTTCCATGTTCTCATCTTTATTTTATACTTCATATTAGTATTCTTTTAAAACTTTTTCTCACACAACTTTTCCTTTGTTTGTATTATCCTGTAAAATACAATCTGTTAAATGACCAATCTAACATCAACCAATTTATTAAATTGTTACTCAACTTACGAGGTAACGAACACAAATAAATCCTGTTTATTCGATTATAATAAGAATATTAAACGATTTTTTCAACGATGAAAATAATGAGGATTAAAATTAAGTATTAATTAAGTAATTTAGGATTAAGTAATTTATCAATATAAACATGAATAAAATAAATTAACATGAATAGTTCTAGATCGATAATATATTTAATGACAATTAATTATCATGACATAATAATTAATCGATTTGCACATTTGAAAAAAAGACTTGACAGCAGATTGGTAAAGAATTGGAGAATAAACATCAGATATGATCATTGATAAATATTATTGATAAATTAATCAGATATAAATAATTAATGTTAATTAATAAAAATAGATGAATAATTTTGTTCAAGTTTTGGTTGACAGTAGCTTATCATAGTATTTTTTCAAATGGCTTACCATCCAAACAATGGTCAGAATGATTAAGAAAAATGAATTTTGTTAAAATTTAAATTCAAACTCTAATTTGACGCAATTAAATAGAATTGCGATATATTAATTTTAATTTGATACTTTTCTTTGATCGTCGATAGAATTCTTCTTTCCGCAATAACTGATCGATAAATTGGAGGAAAATGAGAAGATCATCCAATATTTTAATGAGATTTGGAAGAAGACAAAATGTTAGAAATCTTTCCGTTTTCTCTGGAATAAATGGATCATATGAAATGAATTATCGAAGTAACATCAAACTAAAAAGTGAATTTAATTTACCATACTGGACAAATGGATTTCATACGACGACAGTTCGATTGGAAGAGAATAATACAAATGAATATGATTCAAATAATAATCAAAAATCGATGAATAGTTTGTCGTCAATGAATATTCCTGAAGTATTTCCGCGACTGCCACTTATTGTGATAGAGAAGCAACCACTTTTCCCCAAGTTCGTGAAAGTGATTGAAACGACTGAAAAATCGTTAATTGATTTATTGAAACAAAAAGTGAAATTAAATTTACCATATGCAGGAGTGTTTCTACGACGACCCAAAAATGAAGAAGTTTCTGAGAATGTTTATGTGTCATCTAACGAACCATCAGCAAGTATTAAAGATTTGAATGATATCTTCCACATCGGTTCTTTCGTTCAAATTCATGAAATTCAACATTTAAATAAAGATCGAATTCGATTCATTGTTACAGCTCATCGACGGATATCGATTGATGAAATTGCTTCTGATGATTTGACGACTAATGTCACCACTTCCAATAATCGTAATAATGATAATGGTATACGTGGTCGACATTTAACGATGAATCGTTTCCGACGTAGAAATAATTCGGTTGTTAAAGAAGTGAAAGAAGAAGAGGAAAAAGATGATGAAGTGACGAAATCGAATTTGGAGGAAGATCCAAAAATTATTAAGGAAATTCTCGTGTCGAATGTCGAATCGGAAAAGATCGTATTGACGGATGATGTGAAAGCGTTGAGAGCAGAAATCGTTAAAACGATTAGAGATATTATTAGTAAAGATTCTCTATATCGTGACTCGTTGTCAGCATTAATGCAAGCAGGAAATCATATGGTTGATGATCCAGTTTATTTAGCGGATCTTGGAGCTGGTCTTTCATCGTCAGCAACAGCTACAGAACTCCAGAAAGTAATGGAAGAGAAATCATTCGTTCAACGACTTCATTTATCTTTATCTCTCTTGAAAAAAGAGCAGGAAATGAGTCATCTTCAACAGAAAATTGGAAAAGAAGTAGAAGATAAAGTGAAACAACAACATCGAAAATATTTGTTGAATGAACAATTAAAAGTGATCAAAAGAGAATTGGGACTAGAGAAAGATGCGAAAGAAACAATAGTTGGGAAATTGAGGACGATGGCGAAGAAATCGTTAAATGGTGCAAGTGATGATGTGAGACAAGTTGTGGAAGATGAATTAAAGAGATTAGAATTGATTGAACAACGATCGACAGAATTCAATGATACGAGAACATATATCGAATGGTTAGTTTCGTTGCCATGGAAACAATATATGTTAGAAGAATCATCGAAAGACAATAAAGAATTGGTTGAAGAGGCGCGAGTAATTTTAGATGAAGATCATTATGGAATGAAAGATGTGAAAGATCGAATTTTGGAACATATCGCCGTATCGTTATTGGGGAAAAAGAAACAAGGAAAAATTTTATGTTTAGTTGGCGCTCCAGGTGTTGGGAAAACGAGTGTAGGAAAATCGGTTGCTCGAGCTCTTAACCGAAAATTTTTTCGATTTAGTGTTGGTGGTTTACATGACGTTGCTGAAATAAAAGGACATCGAAGAACTTATGTTTCGGCATTGCCCGGAAAATTTGTGCAATGTTTGAAGAAGGTTCAATGTCTCGATCCTGTCATTCTAATCGATGAGATCGATAAAATGGGTCGTGGACATCAAGGTGATCCATCAGCTGCATTATTAGAAGGATTAGATCCAGAACAGAACAATTCTTTCCTTGATCATTATCTCGATGTTCCAATCGATTTATCGAATGTTCTCTTTCTTTGTACAGCGAATATTATCGATTCAATTCCTGATGCTCTACGTGATCGATTGGAAATTCTTCAAGTGAGCGGATATGTAGCCGAAGAAAAATTGGAAATTGCCAAACGTTATCTTCTTCCCAAATCAATGAAATTGTGTTCAGTTGAAAATTATTTAAATATAAATGATGACGCTTTGAGAAAATTGATTAATTCGTATTGTCGAGAAAGTGGAGTGAGATCGTTAGCACAACAGATTGATCGAGTTTGTCGCAAATCTGCATTGAAAATTATCGAAACAATTCCTCAAATCGATGAGAATGAAAATAAAACTAATTTGGAAATTACAGATGAAAATTTAGAAAAATTTGCAGGAAAACCACGATTCCTCAATGAACGGTTATATGCTGAGAAGAATCTAATACCGGGATTATGTACCGGTCTCGCTTGGACAGCAATGGGAGGATCAACTTTATATATCGAAACAATAATCTTATCTGAAAACCAAAAGAAACCTCAACTACAGGTTTTTTTTAATTTAAAGATTTATTTTAATTTTATCTTTTTCCTCAGATAACAGGCAAATTGGGTGAAGTCATGAAAGAGAGTGTTGAAATCGCTCATTCATTTGCTCAAAAGTTTCTTCAAACAAAAAATAATAATGACAAATTAAGTACATCAAATATTCACCTTCATGTTCCTGAAGGTGCAACACCAAAAGATGGTCCTTCAGCTGGTGTGACAATTATTTCTGCTTTAATCTCGTTGGCATTAAACAAGAGTATCCCGTCAGATCTGGCGATGACGGGAGAAGTATCATTAACAGGTAAAGTTCTCGTCATTGGAGGAGTGAAAGAGAAGATTATTGCAGTTAGAATCCTATCATGTGTATTTTTAAACATTTTATTCAAATAATTTTTATTTAGGCGAAACGAACAAATTGCAAAACGATTATTCTTCCAAAAGACAATCGACGTTCAGTTGATGAGTTGGAAGATTTCCTGAAAGAAGGATTAACTTTCCATTTTGTTGAACATTATTCTGAAATTTATAAAATTCTTTTCCATGTTTAACATTTATTCCATCATCTAATCATAATAAAATTGGATGACTAAGAAAACATTGGGGAAATAAGCGGAAATTTCTACCAATAAAAAGAAGGAAAAATGAATGAGAAGTGGAATGGATGAATGTCGATATTGTATGTTTGAGAAAAATATTAGATATGAGAAATATGAATAGGAATGTGAAAACGATTAATTAGAAATATATATTTATATTAGGAGAGATGTATGAGCAGAAATGAAATTTGAATATGAAACGAAATTTTACAGGGAAAATTATAAAAACGATTGATCAGTTTTTGAAGCTGGACTTACAGAATGTGCTAAATTCACTTTTGCACCACCACTCGGACTTGGACCTTCAGCTGATATTACAACTGATTGTTGACTAAGTGGATGTTGTTGATGTTGTTGTTGACGATGTGGATTAGAATACATTTGATCATAAGTAGGTGGACGTCGATTGGTTGTTTTAACTTCGGGACGTTTTGAATTATTTAATTGATTGGCAGTTGGTCGAGGTACACGATAACGACCAGCAGCATGTGTACTAGCTTTACTGACAGTACTCATTGACATTCCAGGTCGTAAGAATGATTGCATATCTTCTATTTTATCACAAACTTCAAAAAATCTTCTTTTGTTCGATTCAGCAACTATAAAAAGATAGATGGCCCATAATAATCCAAATGTTGCCATGACAATGTTTTCAATGAATCCTCTACGATACCATTTCTTCATTTTGGGACCACATCCTTCCTGATAAATTCGATTACTATCCTTTCCAATTAAACCTTTACCACATTCAGGTGATGGTACGACATATCTCTTCCTCACACAACAACTATCGACCACATCCAAAAATGTCTGATTAATTCTCTCAAATTTCATTCCGGGGAGACGTCGATATCGAATCGAATAATCTTTTGGTCCACTCCAACCACAACAACGGAATTCTCTCTGATATTTATCTATGAAAATTTTCATGGCATCATTCCTATTCGGTACTCGATCAGATGAATAACGTTCGAACGTTTGTTGCATATAAACAAGATCTTTAAAAACATTCCCTTTAAATCGTACACGTTCCCATACCGTCCTATTATCGGCACCTCTTCGAATATATCCTTCATGTGAATTAGCTGCTGTTACTACTAACCAACAACAGGCGCCGAGGAAAGTGATAATTCCGATAAACATATACATTTTAGGAGCTTGCCACATCATTTCCAATTTCTGATTTCGAAGGGCATACATTTGATAACTACCGATACCAATAGTGACAATACCATAAATCCATAAGAAAATAATAATAGTTCTTGTGACAGTGATACGATCCCAAAAATGGATATAGTAATTATATTCAATCCATGCAATTGTATGATATGTCCATATGGTGAATTCTTCAAATATTCCCCAAACAATCGTGAAACTGACGAAAGCGAGAATTCCTAATAAAATTACTATCATATTCAACCAAATTAATCGTTTCGACTGACTCACCAAATGCAATGGTCGACGAACACCTCCGTAATATGGTAGACGGTTCAACATTGGAAATGATGAGAAAATATTTATTAGAAATTCAATGGAATTTGAATGTGGTACATTAAATTGATGAAGCTTGATTTTTGAATGTTTTATCAAAAAATAATTTATTATTAAAATTATACATATTTTTCACTTTAAATAATCTGTAGTGAAAATTCTATAGACATGAGTAATGTTGCAATCAATAAAATAGAGAATTTACATTGTTTCATTATAGAATTTGAAAGGAAAGGAGGAAATTGCAATAATTGATATGAATTGATAGATTTTAATTAATTAGGAAATATTATAAAGTAAAAAGCTTATCATACGAAAGAGAAGTGTTCATTATAATGTTGAATGGTAAGTGAGAATTGAGAGATGTGTCAATGTAAAATGAAGAATAATCGAAGATGAATAAGTGAATTGTACTGGTTGTTGTTATTCATCTTCAAATTTGTTTTAAAGTGCAAATCTTCTTTGTTAATTGAAATATAGTAATACGATTAATTGTGAGCGATGGTACCCGAATCGATCGAGAACGATGTTATTTATATTTCTCTTATTTATTTTTATAATTTCATTCTTATCTCATTTATGATTAAAGTGGACATCATTCAATGAAATGAGTTAGTTCCATTAATCTTACATTAATCTCATATGAATATTGAAGGAAAGATGAAAGGACTCTCCCAAATGGAAAAGGAAACGGTTTTAACTTTATATTCTCCATCAATCTCATAAATCGTTTTCTCATTGAAGATGATTGCCAATTTAATAGAAGAAAAAGAACAACAAAGAGATTTGGAGAAAATTCAAGCAAAAATGGCGGAAAGAAACAAATATAAAAATACAACAGATATTACAAAACAATTTCTAACTAACATTAACAATAATAACAACAATGACAATGATGATGATGGTTCTGAAGAGGATGGAGAAATTCGTGATGAAGAAGAAGAGAACGAACAAGATTATCCATTTGAAAAGGAATATAAAAGGAATAATAATAACAATAATGAAAATGGAGAATTAGAAGAAAGTTGTGACGGAAATGGAATGAAGAGACCTCAACGATTAATGAAGGAAAATGATTTGAAGACGGAATTACTTAACAATCTTGTAGCGGAACGGAAGATTGATAAAAATAAGAACGGGTAAATAATTTCATTATCATATAATTCATCTATCATCATCATCTTTAGTGATTCAGATGTGTCAATACTTAAAGATCGTCAAACATCATCATCATCATCATCATCATCATCGTCGTCGTCGTCATCGAATGAAATTAGTTCGAGTTCAAGTGATTCATCTTCGGACGATTCGAGTAGTGACGAAGAAGAAATACAAGTAGCTAATGTACGAGAATATCGAAAGAAAAATGTAGAAACAAAAGAAAGAAATTGTTTAATTTTCATTCCTAAGAATTATTATTATTATTATTCTCATCATTATTTGATTTATAGTCGATAGTTTAAGTGAGAAAGAACGTGAGAAATATATGCGACATCGACAACCAGTTCAAACAGCTGCTGCGATTAATAAAATTCGCGTTAGTCGAGCATGGCTTCGTGATCATTTGTATAGGAAGACTTTCTCTAAAGTTATTGTCGGATGTTATGTTCGAATAACGATCGGTTTCTTTTACATTTTAAATCTTTTTCATTAAAATCCAATTTAATTAGGTAATCGAAGTAAAATTGCTGAGATTGTTGGAGTAGCGGTCGATTCGGAAGCTTATGATTTCGAGAATATTAAAACGAATATTTGGTTGAAATTAAAGTTTAAAATTTTTTTATCGATCTATTCAATTGATCCAACGGGAAACATTTAAAAGAATCGGATGTCAAATTAAAAGTTTTCAAATGATTTTCGTTTCCAATCATGGATTTGAAGAGACTGAATTCCACAACTGGCTTCAAACGATGAGACACGATGTCCATTTTTTTCATTAGTAATTTCTTCAATTTTCTTCTTCCAGGAATTACCAATTTGTACTCAAGAACATGTCCGTCAAAAATTTAAAGAAATCTTCAAATTCTCCAAACAAACAATTACAAATGATGAAATTGATAGAATGGTCGCACTAAAGAATGAGTTTCTCGATATTCCTGTGGGACAGAATACTTTAATGATCCGAGAAAATTTGCGTCATAAATTATCGGTTGCCAAACGACAAGATAATAAGAAATCGATTAATTTATTTGAGAAACAATTAGCTGGAACTAATCGGAAATTGATGGAGGAGAGACAAGTTCATAGTCAAACGGTTGATAGAGCTCAACAGATTCATTCTATTCGAGCAGCTGAAAGTAAAATTGAGACTAAATTCAAAACTCTTGAAGTTTCTCTTACAGTTGTAATTTTGTTTTATGAAAACATTTTACAAAAGTCAGAAAAAAGCAATGAAAGTGATGCGGTAAAAGCATGTCGTAGAAGACCGACCCATCAATGTTTCTCTTCTTTTTCTTCTCAATTCTCATATTCCATATGACAATATTCACAGTGTTAGAAGAATCAGAACCAAAACGTATGAAAATTGATTCAAAGGAAAATAGTTAGGATAAATATTCAAAAAAAAATTTATTTTGAAAAATTATTTTGTTAGATAAGAAGGACAATGCGCATCATGAATTAATTAGTCGATTGGTCTGTGACGAAGTAGATTTAGATATCGATCTCAATGGCAGTTAAACTTTTTCCCATTGGCAATTTATAGTTCCTCTCTTTTCCAGATATTGTCGGCGAAAGTTTGAATGACGATGACTTTAAGAATATGCCAAAAAATACATCTGCCGACAATCGAAAAAATTTTTGAAAAATTATTTAATTCGTTTTATGAGGATAAACGCAATAAAATGATTAACAATCATCAAACCACATCTCATTTGTGTGGGAGAAAAAACCGAAATTTTATTTTTTTAAGTATCATGTTTCTTTTTGTATTTAAATTGATTTACAATAAATAATGTTATGAATAATTTGTGAATGATTTCCTTTTCATCTAAAATTTGTTTCATTTAATCATTTAGTAGGAAGGATAATAAAAGTCTTATAAGGTGATTGAGAGGTCATTTGAATATTTTGTTTATTTCCTCTTGCCGAGATAATTTATGAATTTGAAGAGATGAAACTTTTATCAGTTCTGTATCTCAATCTATTTGTTGAAGAGAACGAATTTTGTTAACTTCATTTTGAGAGTAGGAAGGTGAAGCTGGAGAAGAGAGCTATTACGATTTTGTTGGGAGGAATTCTTTGGGAGATAACTGCTGTCAGAGAATGGTAATTGTAACGATGTAAGAAATAAATGAACTTTGACTACTAACTTAACAATTTTTCTTATTTCTTATAAGAAAGATCCGAACTCGCCATGGACTAGATAACTAGTTAAATCGCTTGATTGGAATTGAGAGAAGGTAAATGAAATGATTTTCAAATGAATTAGATTCAATGGAAATACATAGATGTATATACGAGAGTAAAATTTTAGAGTAATAATGCCTTTGGTACTCAATGTGTATCCGTAGTGGATGCATAGGTCGGAGAAGTATTAAAAATGCAATTATGTTAGTTTAACACTTCATTGTGAAGGAGGAGATCGTATGTAAATCGTTTGTTCCACACAAAACAATTTTCAAGGCGATTTTCATTTGACTTGAAGAAATGTTGCATTAGATCTGCACTGACCGTTGCCTTCATTCTTCACCATTTTCCTCATTTTCATTCCATTTTCAAATGAATGGAAGGATAGAGGCCCCAACTCTCAAAGAAACAAAATAATTGCTTTTTCTTCTTTCTTCTATCCTACTTTACTTCTTTCTTATCAATTCTAATTCAATCAATTAATATATGGGTTAATAAATAAACGAAAAAACAACTTCTCGATGAACAATACTAACTCTCAACTTACAAACGATGGTGGTCGACATTTGAATCGGTTAGCTGCCTCACATAAACGATTCGCAACTCAACCATCTCGATTTACCCCGTTGTATGGTGAAGAATTTCTAACAGGTTCTTCTTATAAAATTCTAAAAACGACTATTCATCTTTTAAGATAAAGTCCCATTTGACACCGGATCTCTACCTTATAACCATATCTTCGCTCCAAATTTTAACCAATCTTATCATGCCTCAGAAAAGAAGAAAAGTGATTTACCCCAATTTGAAACGATTCCTATTGTTTGTACGAAACGACCAAGAGCGAAACCAAAATCTGATTTTATTGATAATTTTCAGAGTCCTATTAATTCACCAATTCTCCAGATTAAAAGAGTTCCAAAACTATTGTCATTCAATTTTAATAATAAACAGAATGATGATAGTTCCAAGGAACAATATGTGAAAAAAATATCTAACATTGTTCCAATACGATCACAATCTACTCAGCCAACAATTAATGATCCAACAATGAGTGAATCATATATCGATTATCCTAAACAACTTTCTCCTAGAAAGTGGATGCCTGTCCATTATCGACCAGAGTCCCACGAACACGAAACCAACAAACATGAGGTGAATCAATATTCAATTAATCCTTCATTCTATCAAAACAAACAACCGAGATTGATATCAAACGAAAATTTAAATAATTTGAACAAAATTTCCCCTTACCAATTCTATGAAGGACATTTAATGAGTAATGAGAAAACCAATATTCATCCTAAAAATCCTCTCATGATCAATCGGTATAATGGACATCCTAAAGATAATTATTTGACGAACGAACGAATGTTTAACGATAAAAAAATTAGACCTTCGACTTCTGTTCCATACTCTTATGATAAGGGTAGTAATCCACAAATCAATCGTTCGTGTTTAAACTTAAACATGAACAATTCTGGTAATTGTGATTATTCCAAATTTCGGTTTTTTCTTCAGTCTTTTTAAATTGATTAATTTTTTATTAAGAACCCTGTCAGCATCGACGAATAATAGTAACGAGATGGGAAACGTACAACATAAACGGTCATCATCCACATTAACAATTAACATCGATAGGAAACCAATTGAATTAGATATACAGTTAAATAATCCTAAGAATTCTCAACCGGTCACTCAGAAGTTTTTCGATTTGGGAAATTCACAACAGTTTAATGAATATCATATTAAGAGTAAAACATCAACACCATTGTTTCAAGATAATCGGATGATTAATAGTTTTTCTTTTAAATCCAATAATTTATCGAAAGACTCTCCGTTAAGCAATACTGAGTCGACTATCAATCTCTTCAACTCGAACGATCATGGACGAAGAGCACCAACTATAGTAAAAAAATATTCATCAATTTCTCGTAATCCAAGTCGTCCCTCTTCCAGAGCGTCTTCTCAAAAACCATTTTTCATTGATATTGAAAACCAGAATTCTCCAATAAATATCATTGATACACCCCTATCTTCAATTACTCCTTCTTATGAAATTGGCAATAATATCTTAAAAAAAACATCTCAACTGCCACTTAACACCAATTTTGGAGAAAAATGGAGTGCTCATCAGGAAAAAACTCCACAGAATTTCTGTAGCCGCAAGACAACTGAATTGTCACCATTACGCACAACAGAAAGAAACGCACATATCGTAGCAGCATCCGCAAACCGTGCTATGCGAAGACCGAGAACACAGAGATATCACACAATTAAATAAGGATATTATTTTGAACTCCTAATTAATCTTAACTGATAAATTCATGTTCCTTCTGATAATCAAAATAATCTTCTTTCGTTTTATGTTTTTTTCTCTCACCAACTGCATATTGCATTTCGGTGTTTGTGGAAATCGATCCACAAACAAACAATATTACACCTTCGTATCAAATTTTCAACCTTAAGTTGAAACGACTTTTTCATCAATTCTTTTTCCACTTGCTCTATCACAAAATATTTACTTTTATATCAATATATTTGATCCAATAACTTATTGTCTTATTTACAATAATGTTAGCCATGAATCATCATAACTGATGTATAACAAATATATATAATATATATTATGTATAACGAATATCTTATGCCGTTAAAAATATTAGGAATTCTATGCGATCATCCGTGGCTTTAAATTCTCTATGAACCTTCTACTCTACAGCTAGAAATTTTTCGATCGGTCATAATAACGAATATATCATCTGACAAATTTACCGATTATGTGAGAGAGGACAAAAGGTTGAGAATGACGGAAAGATAAAATAGCAAAATAAACATTTATAGCAATCTCAGAGTATTTTTGCTCACCCTAATCTACAAAGAACATTTCTAGGACACTTCGAAAGTAAATTTCTTTCCTATTCGAAAGTGAATTAATTGAAATGACCGAGCAAATTATTAACAATATATACTCAAAAGAGTTTCGTCAAAGTTTCAATTCAATTATCGGGACTATGACAGAGGTACTGAAATTTCTCATCATTTCGCAATCTAAACTCGAAATTCATCTTCTGTTCGAAAGCCTTCGATAATATTATAATGCTATATGAAATCGATATATTACGAAATGAAGGTTAAATATGGCACTAATGAGATGTAATGGAAATAAATCGTCGATTCCCTCAATTACCTCAGGAATTCTAATTCCTTATGATTTGAAGAAAATGATGAGAAAAGAAATATGTTTCCTTGGATTCGAGTTAGTTCGACTTGATGAGAAAGAGTTCAGCACTGAATGATCATGTAAGATGAAAATTCTTTAGGAAATTTTCGTTGCAAGTTATTCTCTCTTAAATTGAGTCTGTTGTGGCTTTTATCAATCGCCAGCTAATAAATATTCAATAAGAATAAGTCATTACATTGTCGAATTACTTCAATGCTCCCCAATTATCGTCTTCTTTCTCCAGTCCTTCTTTTGATGATGATATTTTACTTCCATCAAACGATTCCTTCGATCTTATTGCTTTTGTGATATTTCTCGTTCATTCTATAGTTCATCTTTTTTATTCAAGTCTTTTCCACTACAGGGAACTTTATTTAATTAACCGATAATAACAGATAAATGTTTCTGGAAGAAGGAAAATCGATGCGAAAAAAAGATTGAATGAAGAATATAAAAGACGAGAAGAAAATAGGAAAGAATATTCCGGATATATGCAGGAATATCAGGATTATTGATATTAACTTTCCCTTTACATATGGATGGACCAACAACGGGAATCGAAACAAGAAAGACAGTGACCTAGACAGAAATGATATCTACAATATCGTCAGTACAGGACAGTACAATTGTACTTATTGTAGATAATATCAGGTTGGATACTAGGGATCGTCGAAAAGGTCCAATGAGGAACCATCAGAAGAGTTCCTGCCCGTTACAATAAAATGCTTGAGTGCTTCAGGAACGTGATAAGACAAATCAAAATTAGATGTCACCGATAAAGCGTCTTCCATTGAAAGAGGATAATTTAACGAGTAATAACGGCAGAAAAATTGGAGAGGCGACGAG
>JALJEE010000106.1:0-121317 GCA_023231475.1 Seison nebaliae | reverse complement strand
TGTTAGAGTGCAATCGGCAGGAACTGTTTAAAACCATTTAAACTCTGAAAATATGAAAGGAAATTCTAACGAAAATTTGACATGACACTTTCAACGTCAGTATTTAATGTTGTATCAGAAGTCACATTATCACTAGTATCATCACTACTTGCTAAAATTAAGTAAAATGGAAATATTCGTAATAAGGAAGAACAATTAGTTGATCCATAAATTCCGCCGATGACTCCACCCATCACTCCTCCAATAGTTAACATCATAAACAGTCCGAGAAACCTAAGAAGATAAGAAGATAAATACAAGATGAATATATTTTTTAAATTAAAATGAAGGAACATTTGGGGTAATCGAACAATCGGTGGGAACATAAGTCTTCTAACTTATTTCTCAATAACTAAAAATCTAATCCTCTTATAAGTCCAAATCTTGCAATTTCTAGTCTACGTTATAAGTTCGCATCTTTGAAAAACTATCCATAACTATCCACTCCTTAATGATGTAGTTTGAAGGAATTAAGAACAGTTTAAAATAAACTTTATGCCAGTATAAAGAAGTTTCCTAATGTACAATTCTCCATTAATAAATCTATAATTAATCTTTCATTTGGAAACAATTTATTCAAACAAATTTAACATGATCGAAATTCATTATTACTTATCAACGAGTGTTTTTGAAAACGTTTAACCGTTAGAAAACCATATGATGATACTTAACATCGAAAGAAGGGGAAAAAACTCCTTCTCTTCTTCTTTTATTATGCAATGGGAATTGAAGTTTAAGTAAGAAAAGATATATCAAACAAGACAGTTGAAATTCGTTTCTTTTGAGGTTCTTGTATAAGATTCAAATTTTCATTAGACCCATAACTATTCGATTGGTAATCAGATATCGTAAACATTATTGCGAGAATAATCTAGAACAGAAACGCCAGAAACAGATCTAATTTATGAATAATGATTATTTGACATTTAATATTTGATCGAAGTGATGGTTCTTCCACTTCTATGACGTGCTGTTATGACGTCACATTAAAGGATAATAATAGTAATATTTGTAACAGTACTAGACAACTTTAAAGCAATTTCTGTCCGTGACAAATCATGACAATTTATAATTGAAATATCATTGTTATTTTCGTGAAAGAAAAGGTTTTAATTGGTATTCAATATTTCTTACCAGAAAGCAACTAACAACTTGTAAATGGTATGTGAGGATTATCATATTGTATATTAGTTACATAGTATTTATTAAGATCTTTTAAGAACAGAGTTTAAGAAATCTTTATAGATTAAAGTTATACAAGTTTGACCATGCAAGAAAGTCTTCGAAAATATGAAGGGCAAAACTCAAATTTTAATTTATTCAATTAATTTAATTATTATTCACGGAATTCCATTTGTTCCGTTTAAGAGAGTTGGATAATGGAAATTAAAAATTATAACTAAATAATTCGACAAATATTAAATGCCAATTTAAATTCTTTTTAAATTCTTTTTTAAATGTTCGATAAACTGAATAAATTTCTATCTCAACATATGGACATGTACCGACATCATTAAAACTAATTAATATCTATTGTCTTTTTATACCGATAAAATTTACGATGATAACGGAAGTCCAAATAGAACTTTTTTTAATTATCATGTTATGGATCGAGGAGGAAAATATGCGTAAAATTATAGGAACAAAACGGAATTGTTGGATCATAAAAAGTTGATAGGAGTGCAAAGATTATTGAAAAATTGGGCTTCAATTTGGATTATTAAATTTTGCGGTTGAAAAACGTGATAAAGTCACCATTGATTTCGTCCAGTACCTCAATTCCTTTTATCTGCATTTTATTGACTTTTTCAAAATTGACTTCATTTCTTCCAACATTTCCCTTCATCCATATTCTTCCAAAGTTTACTTGAACATTTTATGAGTATGTCCAATGCTCCTCTTAATACGATGGCCGACGTGAATCTCGGTTCCAATTCCAACCGACGTCACTACAATAGATATGGTATGAATAGTAATCGTGGACGGCATTCTTTCCAATACAATCACAGACAATCATTTCAAAATCATAATTCTCGTCGAACGACTGGAAATGAAAATTATTATCGAGATTCTTATGCACCTAGATCAAATTATACAATGCACAAATATCAACATCGGAATGATGATGTAAGAGAATCATATCAACCATCAAAGAATCATCGTGATTCATTCAGTAGTATAAAAGATCAAACTGCTTCAGGTTTTCTTCTTTCAATTTATTCTCGTTCTAAATCTCTCCCGTTAAAGTTGTTGGTAAAATTTCGGATGAAACAAAAATGAATTCAGTGAGAAAGTTGAACATCATTCCAAATACGAAAGATATTTATGGTTAATTTATTTCGTTTATTCGAATGAATTTCATATTGAAAAAAAAGAACGATTAAATTCCAAATTATCATTTGATGATTTCTTGACGATGGCGATGGTGAAAGGAGAAGCGAAAGATTCTCCCATTTCCAATATTAATGAAAATCAATCAGATATAGACAAAAGTGAATTAAATGGAGAGATGATGGTAAATGGAAAAATGGAGAATGTGGAGAAAGACGAACCGATTCCTGCACAAAGTGCTCCGATTATCGTTTCTCAACATCAAATGAATGTGCCACCACCAACTTCACATCCTGTTAATTACATGCAAACTGGAGTTAGTAAAGAAAATTTTTAAATTTTTAAAATTTTTTTTCAAAAATTTCAATTTTGAAGTATAATCGTCAACCGATTTTTTTCGTTCCCGGAAATAATGGTGGTTTGATTAATCAAACAGGAAATGATTTACATTCATTCGCAACAAGAAATGGAATGATTCCCAATTTCTTCTTCCAATCACCAAGAATGATGACTCAGATGGGCAATGGACAATATTTAATGAATAATGTTATTAATTCAAAATATCAACGGAATAATTATCGAAATAATGATTTGAATTATGGTCAAAAAAAACGAATGCAAGGTCATCGTTATGGTCGGGGGAATTATGGGAAATTTAATTGGAATACTTCTCATTATTATCGGAAAATAGCTCCGACAACTTCATTTGATTGTGGAATGCCATCGACATCTACTGTGGACACAATATCAGATATGGGACAAACTTCACCGGAAGAAGTTAAATCTAATAACGAAGAAGAGATTGATGAGGGAGAGAATATAGAAATGCAACAGGTTTGCAATAAAATCGATGAAATCGATTTATCCTCCAAAGGTGACAAGGACGACAACCACCACGAATAAGAGAATTCTTATAATATTTCTTCAAATTTTTATTATTTGAAATAAATTTATCATTCGGAAAATTGTTTTTATTCTTAAAAAATTTAAAATTTCTTCATTAAAATTCTGTTAATTAATTGAAAATATTAATTATCATTAAAATAAATGCAATTGATGATTATCTGATAAGTATTGAAGTTAACTTGATAAATATGGGGAAGTTGATGGAAATTATTCGAATTCTTTTAAAATGAAAATGAAATTTTTTTCTTGTTTCTGTTTCCTACTATTTCTTCTATTTTCAGGTTTATAACTTTTCTAAAAAAAATTTTCGAAAAAATTTATATCTTCAAATTTCTTTTATGAAACAGATGATTGTCAATGCGCTTTCGGATTTCCCAGTTATATCAATTTTTTACATCATTATTCCATAAATTTCATTTGAATTTCCGTAGAAAAAAAAAATGTTAATTATGGTGATGTTCAAGCACAGCCTAAAGAAGGAATCTTCAGTAAAATGAAGAATAAATTCAAAAGGAAGAAATCATCTTCAGTACCATCGATTCCAGATGGTATTGCGTCCGATTCTTTATCTTCTGCACCAGTTGGAAGTCGTGTACCTGATCGAAATTATGGGACACCAAGAACACCTCAGGCAGCGATTGATCGGTAAGTAATTTTTCAATATTAATTCAAATTCAATTACAATTGAAATTTGTAGAATTTTAAGTAAAAGTGGAGCGCAGTTGTTCGATATGAAAGGAGAGAAGACGAGAAATGCTATTATCGATAAATCATATTTTCTTATCGCTTCCATCGAAATACTTTTCCATATCAATCCAACAATTCATAATAAGGAGAAAGCGATTAAAGTTTTAATTATCATTAAAAATTTCTTCTAATTTCTTTTCGTTATTTCGTTTGTAGCATGTAGCAATTGAACGGAAGAAATTGTTGAGTAATGCTAGTTAATTACTATTTGGTTTAGATTAGATTCATTAAATTTATTCATTTCAAGAATTATCGAATGATATCTTAGGTTTGGAGAAAGAAATTCGTTTTCGATTGCAGAATGCATGGATGAGACATACACCAACAGCTCCCAGATCACTACCAATGGACATTCCTATTGAAACTACTCCAATTAATGGACTATCGTCCAACTCTTTACCAACGTATACAATTCCTTCACAACAACAACAACAACAACAACAACATATGGAATATAATCCAACCATACCTGTCAATTCACAGGAATATATTCCTTCAATTAATATACCGTCGTTATTAAATCAGAATTAATGAGAAGGACATCGAAAATAAGAAAACAATTGTTGAAGTTGAGAGGGAGTGAAGTATTTGTTGAAGAAAGTTGCTTAAAGAGATGTTAAGAGAATATAAAATTTATTCGAGTACAAATGATGAATTAGGGAAGACATATTGAACGCATCATAATCATCTGTTAAATAAATAAAAAAAATTGTTAAACTTCTAAACACATTCGAATTAAAGAATCGAAATTAAATAATTAAAATTCAAATGGAATTTAAGAATTGAAATATTATTTTTACAAATGGAACAAACTAAATTAAATGATGTCAACTATTCTCATTAATATTGATCAATTCAATTCCATGTTCTTCCTTCTCGTGAAGTATAAGCAATTTTATTGAATTGAGAAATTGCGATTTGTTTTCCCTTAAATTTCTCAAAAATTTCTTCAAAATATTATTTCTGTTATTATTTCCTGATCGATAATCATCATTCGATTTAACTTCATTCGAGTTGAACATCAATTCCTCTAACGATTTCGATGTGGCTTGATAGAATTCATCATTTTCACTTTCGATTAATAGAGTATAATCTTGTTTCAATCCGAACGATAAATAACATTTCTCACTCGACAACAATTCCCTCACAGCGAATTGTTGTTGGAATGGCGACGCATTTATCATGAAATGAGAATGCTGAATTTCACAAAGATGACGTAACAATTGAATGGTGTCTTTCGATGTGGAGATAGTATTGAGTCTCGCATCATTTATTTCGATATTTCCTTTCATTTCATTAACTGTATCGATCGTCTGATAAGTGACCATAATACAATTGATTAATATAGAAATACATTGAACATCGATTTGATTTAATCGTTTCCCAAAAACATCACTTCGTCGAATCGTATTGATCATTTGAGAGATTTGATGAGTACGTTGAATTAATTGATCGAATGATTCATATCGTAGAAATATTGGGAGAATTCCGATAATTCTTCCAATTTCCTTATCGATTACACTATTTTTCATCGATGTCTCACTCATGAAATTATTGAGATATTCTTTATATTTCTCAAATGATATCAACTCAATTAAATTTCCACTTAAAATCTTCATCATTTCAATATCGATATTTCCATTCTCATTCAAATTCGTATCATAATTATCATCATTCTTCTTCGATATTAACGTTGTGTTGGTGGTGGTAAGGAATCGTATCAAACGATCGAATAAAATAAAAGAATTCGTCAATTCTCTATCTAAGAAAATGATCAATTCTTTTTTCAAATAATCCACATCCAACTCATTTAATTGTTTTGTTCTCGATTGGAGTAAATGTGATGGGAAATGTTTCTTTAAGAAAAGATGAAGCAAATAAATGATCATGGACGAGTATTGGCCACACATCCAGAGAATTTCTATAATGATCGGATTATTGATATAATGATTCTCCAATTCAATCTCCAAATTCTCAATTGTCGATTCTTCACTTTGTGGCAATTGATCGAAGATCTTCTGCTTCACATTATTTAACAGACGATTAATACTCGAATAATTGAATGTTGCATGAGATCGTAATATGACAAATTCACCGGTCAAATGATCAATTGGTATATAAATGGCATGATCATAAATGTTATAACACCGTAAGAAAATTTTTTCATTCAATTTTTCATTAAACACTTCCTCCTCTTTCAAATTCTCATTTGAATCACTTTTCGATTTTGGTAATTCTTTCACTAATTCTCGGAAATGTTTCTGTTGTTCTTTCGTGAACGGCAAATGACGCAATTCGTCAATCTCCAAAATTTCATTGATCATTATCTGTTTGAATCGATTCTCTGTTGAATGAATAATTTGCTCTTTTTTCTTCCTCACTGTCGTTCCATCATTCTTCTTATTATCAACTTTACGTCGTTTTATCGACCAGAATGATCGAGTTACTAATAACTTTTCTCCTTTCACCATATTCTTCGCAATTTCATTAATATCACGAAAGATTTCGAATGTTACTGGAGTCGCTTTATCTAACGTCTCTTCTTGGCCGTAACGTAACAGTGTTCCTAACGTGAAGGGAATACATAATAAATTGGCGTCACAATTCTCACGAATACACACCATCTGATTAGTTTTCCTTTCTTCCAAAATGAAAAATAACTAAAAAAAAATTCAAAAATTATTTCATAGTGGGAAAAAAATTTAAAATTTTAACTTGAGAATCTCGTTTCCGTTTGATGATTAATGGATATTTTCCTCCATTCGTTCGAATTATATTCGAAAAGTTTGTGGACGATTTCTCCCATTCCAGTTGATTGAGTGAACATAATAACTGATGTGTTGAATTGGATACTGATGACTTCAATAAACTATTCATCATTGTGGATGACTTGAGAGAGAGAGGGAAGAGAAATTAAAGGAAATATTTTCAAAATATATTTCTAACAATCGATTTGTTGTCCGTCGTCAAATACTTCTTAAATTCATTCTGGTTCTTCTTATTATTGTTCTTCGAACTTTTCGCAAGTTGAGATTCCTCCGATTTTTTCTTATTTGAAATTTTCGGTTTTGACTGTAAACCGAATCGTCGAAAAGATTCTGTTAATTTTTCGTGATTCGAAGAACGACGACCATTTTCAATAAAATCATTCGAATGATATCGAGTTGATAAATATTGATTTTTATTATTATTATTATTATTATTAAATGTCGTGGTTGTTGTTGTTGTTGATTGAGGTGGTGGTAATGCTGGGGGACATTGATCATTATCTAATAATCGAACAGAATCTAATGAATCGGTTGACACTGTCATCAATTTCCCACTTAATCCGTTAATTGTCATCATGTTGTCTAATGGGACTGTTGAAGTGACAGTTGTTGGAAACGATTGATAATTATGAGTGGCGGCAAATGGAGAATATGTTACGACGAAAGTACTATTAATGGATGTTGGCTTATAGACAGCATGAGAAAGATTGGGACGTTGAGAAGAATCCATTACGAAATCACTTTTCAATTTCGAATGATGATTATTCGCATTTGTCCCGTTAATAATGGAATTTAAGGATTCGTTCGTGTGACTAAGAGGGAAGTTGTTATGATTCATGTTGGTGGTACGAACATGTTGTTTATTTGTTAATAATCCTTCATTGTGATTGATATCATTATTCACATCATCCTGATGAACGTCAACATTGTTTGGAATGGAATTGTGATGGAAATATTTATTCGAAGATTTAGATCGTTGTTGATGGTGAAGAAACGTATTCATTTCATTCAATTTCATTTGATCCGTTTTCGTTCTCTCTTTGGAACATGAACGAATCGTTCGTAACTTCTGTTCATCACACTTCAATGGAAAATGACGATCTCCGCCTATTCGCGGATTAGTAGACGTTTGGTAGCAACTTGTCATACTTTCCTCCGGCATCTTATACACACACTTCGACGATTTGACATCGGACGAAAGCTTCATCGGAAATGAGGTGGACGAATGGAATCCGGATGAGATCTGTCCCGAAATATTCGGTGGAATATTCTTCAATGGCTGACCAGTAACATTTCGACTCTTCGTCTTATTCTCAATTTTGTATTGTTGTGGATTTCGATCGATGTCTGATGATCTTAAAGTCATCGAAGCAAGTGTGTGAAAATTGTGTGATGTACCAACCATAGCTGACGGATATTTATACTCTTGTTGTTGTTGTTGTTGTTGTTGTTGTTGAGAACGATGTTTAGATTTGATTCCTTCATTCTCAAATTCATGTTGACGGAATTGGTTTTTAATCGTCGTATATAAATGTTCGTCGGAGACGCCCGAACGAGAGAGTCGATTAAATTGAGGTATGATCGTCGGTTGACTTATCGTCGTGGTATTGGTAGATGTGAATCCTGCATGTATGGTTGTCGTTGTTATTGTTGTTGCTGTTGTTAGTGGGGAGGTGATGTAAGGTTTTGGTGTTGAATGTTGATGAACGAAATAATTTCGTTGCATTGGCGGTGGATGAGGATGAGGATGATGATACGATGTTGGTAGAGACAACAAATGTTGATAATTATTTTGAAGATAATTCTCCGGTGAACCATAATTCGATCTATCATTTTTCATTTTTCTACTCATCATCATATTGTTGTTGTTGTTCTTGTGATTACTGGTTTGAATTGCAGTAGGGAAATTTTCATTCAGTTTCCTTAATTCCTTGTTATTCTTATTCTTTTGTTGATTGTGTGATGATTGGTATGTTGTATCAGTGAATACACATTGATCGTTAACCGAATATGTTGAGATAATTGGAGAAGTTTTCGTTGTGATAATAATGGGAGATAAAGTAGTCTGATTTGACATTGAAATCATGGTAGAAGATGGATAGAAATCGTTACTTCCATGATCATATTCATTTATTTCTCTGTTATTATTATAACTATTATTATATTTCGATTTATTCACTAACAATTTCGGATTACTCTTCAAATTCTTCGATGATATAGCAGTTGTTTGATTAATCGATTTTCCACTTTCGATCTGAATACTCTGATTAGTTGAATGACTCTGTTGTTTTTTAAACGGTGGTGGTTGTGGTTGTGGATGTTGTTGTTGAGAATATGAAACAATTGGATGATTGATTGATGGATTATTATTATGATGGAATAATTGATCGAAGTGTAATGGATATGGTATTGATGAATAATGATTGTTATGTGGATGATGTGAAATTGAATGTTTCGATTCTTGTTGTTGATAATTTTCTGGATGTAATCTGATCGGTGATCGGTCGACATAAATCGAGTACGGAAGACGTTGGTTCTGACGAGAATGGAAAGTATCAAACGATTTTTCACGCTTCTTTTCCATTTCTTCCTATATTATTCTCCGATTAATCATAATCATTTTTGAATTATTTTATTATCATATTTTATCATTTCAATTATCGTTCATTGTTCCTTTCCCTTCCACGTCTTCCACTTGCTCGATCGATCTGAAATTATTTCTACTTTTTTTTCTTCTTCTTCTTCTTCTCGTTCTTCGTTCAGGAGGAATCTTTGGTAGTCGTTGTCACTGTCGTCTTTTAACACCGCTAAAATATTTCTATTTCTTATTATTATTTATTTTTCATTTTTCAATTATTCTCTATCGTCTCCTCTCGACCAGAGGAATTGTGTCGATGAATTTCTTGTTATTATTATCGTTTTATTGTTTAAAAGTTTTTTTCTTTTTCTTTGTTCGACTTTCTTCTTCTACGTCGTTGATCAGTTATGACGTCAAAATGAATTGGCATGTATATGCCCCTCTTCTTTTTGCCGTCTGAAATTTTTGTTAGTTTTCTCCTTTTCGTACTTCTTCAGGTTTCACTCATTCATATGTACATTCATTTCCATAAATGATAATGAAGAAGATGTTCCACCACCACTACTACTTGCTATTACGTTGAAAGTTCCTTCTTCTTCTTCTTCTTCTTTTTCTTCTTCTCCTTCTTTGATTCTCTGCCACGAGAGATAATACGAATAATAATTGAAAATTTTATAACCATCCAAACAATATACAGATGTGGAACTGCCACAATAGAACAATACTATTCTTCTTTCATTAAGACAATTCGCTATCCCATTCTCTACTAATGATCATTATGGGAACAAGTCATTTTTCCTTTAGGTTAATTTAATAATCTTAGACTGCAAAAAAGAAAAGTAGAAAGAACATAATATTAACTGATGATAATCAAGGGAGGGACACATCGAATCAAAAACAAATCTTCCTCTCCCACCGAACATCGTCAATATTACATGAATCACTCTTATTATATGACTTCTTTTCAGCTTCATTTCTCACTCCCACCTGACTTGTTGTTCGCTCATGGAACATATGAGAATTTACTTTTATGATTTTTGGAAGTTGAATGAAAGATATAGATCGAATAACAGAAGAAATAGAAAGAAAATATCTTATTCTTCATTCTTATTGTTCTCGAGGAAGAAGTGATGGTTCGACGCTTCTCCTCCTTCTTTTGTCATAAGCAGAACATCTGAATCAGATGATATGATAAAATGGAATGTTCATATAAAATTAAAAAATGAGTGATTATTTGGACGAGATATGTTTAGCAGATAAATGTGCAACATCACTTCTCCCCCTTTTCTGCCATTACTTGCATTATCATCAAAATGAACTTGCCTTTCCGAACGAAATAGTGGAAAAGATGTAAAAGCCAAATTCTTTCTCCGAATTAGCACTCGCATTCAAATTTCTGCATGATTCTCATTCGAACTAATTTGATTTAATTGTGCAAAGAAAATGAACGGTGCTGAAGGGAAATGGATTAGTTGGGAGAAGAATGAAGAACAATGATCGATTGACCATTCGTAAACTGACGAAAATAAATTTCTTACTTTTTATTTAGAGATACGTATATCATACGTATATTTATACCAATTCACATTGTACTACATGAAAATTAATTTCCTTTACATCCCATCTACCTTACACCACCTAATGAATACTTCTTTTACACTATTCATACTTCTCATAACAATAACGATGATGACGATGATACATATAACAATTACTCTCCTCCCAATCTCACACGAAAATATCTGGAGCATAAAAATATCTATTAATCAAACATCGGACTAGAATGAGAGAATTAAACAATTAAATCCATATCTATTAAAATCTAACGACATTAACATCAATGAGAAAAGAAAACTGCTATTATAAGAGAAGTGTTTTTTTTTTTCAAATTATTTTAAATGAACGAAAAAAATAACATTTAATTCTTCTTGGGACATTGAGATCGTACATTCGTGGATCCGTTTTTCTATTCATAAAATTCTCAACAGAAACTATACGTCGATTTGGACGAAGTTTATGATTAATCGAAATTTCGTGGTCTGCATCCAACATGATTTTCTTACTACATCACTTCTCTTTCTTTCCCATAAAATGCTCTGACGAATTACTCTCAATAATTTATCTTATTATAATTGTCTAACGATGCATTCATTCTACGACCACTACACACTTATCATAATACATCTCATAATTGGGCATGTATTATTCGAAGTTATCATTATTATTATTTCTCCTATACCTCCACATTCAATTCAATCAGAAAAAGGTATCTTCCCATCCTTTTATTTACATTGAAAAGATCAGATTTCTGTAAATCATTCCACATATTATCCACCCACTCCTCCTCTTGTCCCTCATCCATTAGAGTTATGGTCTCAGATAAAACGACTTCTGATAAAACATTACATCAATCATCTTATCGATCCATCGATCACCCCCTAAAATCAATCAAATTACTTAAGTGAGTTTTCCTTTAAGGAAACTACATTATATTTTCACGAATATGATTTCGGGATATGAAAAAAGATTTCCTGAAGAAATTTTAGAAATAATCAATTTTCTCATGGATGGCCTATCTCAACATTCTTCCAGAATTCTCCACGTCAATATTGACGAATTTGTTTACCGGAATATTTGGACGTCCAATTTTCCATACATATGATTTTTGAAAAGCATCAGGAAAAAATCGATTTTATTTGAATGAATTGTAATTTATGAGAAATAATAAATTGGTTATTTCATTATTGGAATTTGTAATTTATTCAATAATAGGGAACCCGAATTTTGAGGAAATAGGGAGCAACTGAGTGAATTGCATATAAATCAATAAAATGAACATCATGTTCTTCCTTCATGTCAACAAATGGTGAGCAGACGACATTCAGTGTAGCCTGTTAAGCAAATCAATGAAAATATCGAAAAAAAAAAAACACATAACAGTTGTTACCTCTAATATCAATTTGGAGTAAATGGAAGCAGAAAGAAAGAAAGGAGAACGCCAATTCTCTTCATTCTCAACAACAACATGTTAACCATATCACAATAATTATTTTGTCAGGAAATGAAGAAGGGAACGAAGAAGAGAATGAAGTGGAGTGAATGTTCTTGAGAGCAAGAACAACAGATGATCAACTGACATATTGATGAGATAATAATGATGGAAATAATTGTAATTTCCACTCTTATCGATTTAATTAGAATAATGTTCATCTATTAAACTGATATTGATCAAGAGAGAATATTCTCTTTATGTCCTCCCATCCACACATATAACACTTAACACTAATGTTCGGCGTATATAACTTCAGTTATTTCGTCAACATTTCATGTTCCTTACAAAATCGTAACTGATTCACCCGCACACATTTCCCCAACTCTCATTTTGGTATTCATCGTTTTTTGTTCTTTTCTATCGGTACATTTCCGCTTTCGCTACATATGAATATGTTGATGAAATAGAAGTTGAAATGTGAATGAATTTCCTTCAGTTTAGTTTGCTGGGCAATTCTACATTACACACTCTATTCATCCTCCTTTTCCTCCCATTACCTAGTGTAAAATGACGGAAGAAGAACTGAAAAAAATGGAATAACATTCACCACCATACCTCTCACACAACTTCAAAATTCACTAGGCATCGAACCAAATCTATAGACTTTCACTTATTTCAACTCAAAATCTCAAAATGAAACAATTGTTTCGAACGAACATTCTCTTCTGTCTAAAATCAACCAACTTGAATTCCGACCAAATTATTAATTCGAAGTTCAAAAGTTGAAGAATTTCAAGATTAAATTTTACGAATTTCGAAACAAACAATTTACATTAGATCTCAAAAATATAAACTAAAAATCAGATAAGTTATTTTGAGATGGGAAATTCTAAAAAGAAATCTCACAGATTCATCATAAGGCGGAAATAGTTTCGGGTACAATTACTTCAAGTAACACAAAAACTCTTAAAAATATTAGAATAGAAAGGTAATCAATAAATTCAGAACTATTTCCTATTTATCCACATGTTACTTACTGTTAGTTTTACAACTTTATAATAGTATTACTCTCAATTGTCTCGCTTCAATTGCGTCACATTATGTGTTTCTTTTTACCATTTTTTCAACTATGAGTGATGATGCGTAGAAAAATGAGATAGAGTCCAAACGGGAAAGAAGAAATAACTTTAGTCTTTAAACAATTTCAAATTCGCATATAATTATATAAATCTCAATCGACATCTACATATCTAAATTGGTCGAAATGAAATTCAATTCCAATACTAATCCCCAATCCATGTATTCCATTTATAACGATCGATTTTATTCCGATAATTATCTGAAAGAATATGGAAACGATAATCGGTCGTCATTTAAAAATTATAAATCAAAGAAATCAAATAAGTTTAAATTTTCCATTTTTTTTCATATCATTTTATCAATTCTCATTTTGGAATTTTAGAGGAATTTTCAATTTGATTTGTCTCGTACTAACGATTATTGTCAGTGTCATTGTTGTTGCATTTATCGCAATCGCAATTATTAATGTCGGTGGGAATGGTTAGGAATTTCAATTATTTCTAATTATATTTAAATTTAAATTTATAGATAAAAATATTTTATCGAATCTTTTTACAACTACAACAACAACAACAACTACCACAACAACAACAACAACAACTACCACAACGATTACTACTACAAGTACGACGTCGGTAACAACTTTATTAACGAATACGTCAACCGTAAGTTCGACGACTTCAGCTGAAATTCGAACGGATTTTAATGCAATTCCTCTGACTGCTTTGATAAAGAATTCGGCATGTAATGCTACAGTGAATGTTAATTCATCGATAATACCAGCAAATGCGGCATGGTGTTCATCATCATCAAGACGTATCGTTGGTGGAAATGTAGTAACAGACATTACTACATATCCCTCCACCGTTTTCTTCCAAATAATCACAACTGATTCCGACTCACGAAGTTGTGCCGGTACAATAATTAATGAATTTTGGATATTGACAGCTGCTCATTGTGTCAAGTTTTCATTTCTTCTTTTTCTTATAGAAATATTCAAAAAAAATTCCATTCAACAGAAGTTCAACATGGACGATCGATACACAATTAAGTAAGATTTATGTGGGATCCAGATTCATTGCATCAGGTACAGCTTATACGATCGATTATATTTCGTATGTTATTCCATTACCATTTATGATGATTCCATTTTTCTTCTTTTATTCCATTACAGCATACTGATTTCAAGATTGGAAGTACAATTGTAAATGATATCGCAATTATACGATTATGCACATCGATAACTCTTGGAGATAACGCTCAGACGACTTGTCTCCCAAATGCCAATGCCGTCGATGTTCCCATTATCGGACAGCAATTGACTACTATCGGTTGGGGCACTACAAATGCAAATGGTACTGGCGATGTTTCAAATATGATGAAGGAAGTGGATGTGGATCGACTTGCTGACTCGAGTTGTTCTATTACAAATACTACATTATATTTTTGTGCTGGTCGTACAAATCCCATCGGCGATACATGTCAAGTGAATTTAAATTTATATAATTATTTAAATTAAATTATTTCTATTTTATATTTTTTAGGGTGATAGTGGAGGACCGATATTATTAAAAAATAATCAAAATATTACACAATTAGGAATTTCGAGTTTTGGTCCATCTGATGGAACTTGTAATGGAAGTGGCGGTGGTTATACTCGACTCTCCACCTTCATTTCATGGATCACATCAAACATGAATAATTATCCATAATTGAAATCTTCTGAATTGTCTGAATACATACCAATAAATTCGTCGATATTAATATTCCCCGAATATTCCAATAATTCCATCCACTGATGTTTCTTCGATAAACATTTCACTCTCCCAAATATATGAACTATTCGATTTAATCTTTTAATTAAATGTTAATATTATCTCAAATCAAAATTTAAAGAAATTTAAACAATTTTAAATTTGGTATTATCATCTCTTCATATTTATTCATTTTTTCATACATACCATAAATGACGACCAATAAATGGTATAAATTATGGAAAGCATAATTATCGATCCTGTCAAAGATATTTGAGAAAAATTAATTGATCAAAAAAACTATTGAAAAAAAAAAAACAAAATTAATAATTTCTCGAAATTTTTTAATTGTCTTTCCGATAATTTACTTTCCGATTTTTTATAATTATCAATAAGAGTTAAAATGAATTGTAGATCATTAAGAATTGCAGTATCGTAGTAGATTAATTTCATTTTGTCAGTAAGATATTTACCCAGACATTTCCCACAATCGATCGCCAATAGCTTTGTTGGAGTTGTTGATTTGACTAGAAATTCTCTCGAAATCGAATTAAATAATTTAAATGAATTATCGATATTAAATTTTAATTCATGTAATGGTAATAGAGAAGATTTGAAATTTGAAATGATTTCATTCAATTTCCCATTAAATCCCTCAACACTTCTTATCACTTCAGTCAATATCCAAATTGTTAATTCGTAATATTTCAAATAATTCGTGTCATTCACATTTTCTGATGGATATTCCCCATGAAATATTCGATCTCGAATTCGTAAACCATCTGGATGTACTAACATATCGAACAATAACATCTATCAATATTGATAATTAAGAAAAGACAAAAATTTCATTCGTTTTCTAAACAATTAATCCCTCAGGAATACTCTCCAGAAATTGATTGTCTCTTTCTATCGATAACATCGTATGTAGAGTAATAAATCTTTCACCAATCTTGAAAAAAAAAATTATCTCCATAAAATAAAAAATATAAAGAAACTTTCGCAAATTTCTTCTCCTCCACACAATTCCATTTACAATAGAAATGTCTTAAGAAATTTTCGACGACTGGAAAAAACAGAAATAAACATTGATAAAATCTGAAAATTTATTTGAATATTTAAAAATTTTAAATATTAAATAAAACTTTTCATTTTCAATTAAATGAAATAACATCGAAATGGACATATCCAATTCGGGAAATATTTCTAATAATCCCTTCTTTTCCATCAATTCTTCTCTCAATTCTTTCTCATAATTTTTTATAGTTCCAAATTGTTCGAATACAAATCGCTTGTTCAATTCTAACGTTTGTTGAAGATTCGGTCGAATGTTGAGAGTTAAATGTGGTGAATACAATTCTTTATTAATTCGATTCTTCTCCTTCGAATGTGGGAGACGTTGCATCGAAAATTGAAATTGATTTTCATTCTTCATTTCATTTAATCTTCTGAAACTTTTATCAATTTCTTTATTCAAAATAAAGATCAATCCGATCACCAATAAATAATATCGACAATCTGAAAAATTCGAATGAGAAAAATTTGAATAATTTTCTAACCGAATTCATTGAATAATGAATGACCATGAGATATCAGATTTCTCATATTCAATAAATTCATGTCGCAAATTGTCAGACGAAATAAATCGAATAATAATTGATTGTCTTTCAGGAAATGTATTTGGAAAACTTTCGATTTTAATATCTGATTGATCGATAACAAAGCGATGGAATCATCTTGAGGAAAATGAACATTTCTTTTCTGTAATAAATAGAGAACATTTCTCAACGCCTCTTCGAATGAAGTGAAAACGATGGAAATGTTAACGTCCTGATATATCGGACCTAATCTATGATGATGACTAAGATAATGAACAATTGAGCGAATATTCGGAAACCATTTTCTCATCTGATCGATTGATATTTCATCATCTTCAAATTTTATTTCTCCGTTAATTTCATTAATATTTAACGTTCGAATATTCCCATTCATCCAATGATTATTCCATTCAAATTCCATTTCATTCAATAAATAATTTATATATAAATTTTCATTGATTAATTCATAAATCTCTCCATATCGTTTACCCCATTTGATCTCACCATTAATTATCGAAAGTAAATCATCCATCATTCAACTTTACCACTTTTTAATGCTCGCCTTTTAAATCTCACCAAATTGTTTGGAATGTTTAAACTTAACAAAAATATTGTCCTTCAAATATTTTTTAATTTACTATTTTTTTTCCGTAATTAATTTTATTTCGTTTTATAATAAATTTCATCATAAATAACGCAGGTTTCCAGAATCAGTTATTTCCACAAAATAATTTCGAAATATTATCGAAGAATTTCTAGAATAAATTTTAATTTTGTTTTCAAGTTAAAATTAAAATTGACCGAACTTTCAACAAAATTTTAACTATGTCGCAACATTCGAAATTTTACTAGTTACTAAAAAAAACAAAGCTTTTAGAAAGTGAGCAAATTTCATATTCTATTTAATCATATCAAATACCCGACGAAATAAATCATATATAAATTATTTATGTTTGACAAAAATTTTTATTGAAGTAGTATCAGATAGACTGAGAATTTTGATGGAATTAATTGGAAAAGTTTTATTGAAATTAGATAATAATATAATTTCAACTCACATTTAATATTAGTGGTGGAGTAATAGATGATAGTTTAAAGTTATAATTTAATTATCATCGAAACGTAGGATTTCATCGGCGTTTGTGTTTTCTTCGTTGATAGCGACTTGGTTCTGTTTATCTTCAATTTCTTTCAAAGTTTGGTTCATTTTCTGCATTTTATTCAATGCGGAACTTTTCAGTGGTAGAATTTTCGGTTTGCATAACACAACTTTTGGAACGTCTTCGGAATACAAGAATCCTGATGATGGTTTATAAAAATCTTGCTTATTTTTATCTGTCATAATTATAGTAATCCGTTACTATAGCAACCGAAAAAAATAGATTTTTCTCTAAAACTTATTAAGAATATCAAGAAGCTTTTAAATGACGTTATTCATGATCAAGTTTTATTGAAATAAAAGCTTTCTTCTAAACAAATTGGATTAGCGTCAACATCAAAAAGACTTGCTTATAATCCGAACTTGCACTGTCTTACCTAATAGGAGTTCAATAGAAATGAATCAAAACCGAATTAGTTGGAATCACTTAATTGTTTATTCTAATAAGTTCGTGATATAATCGAATGTTAAAAAAAATTCAGGCACTACATATAAAAATGTTAGAAATCTTAAATGATTATGTTCTTCTTCTGATGACAATTTTCCTTTATAAAATGACAATTATATTATTCCTTATTTTTCTTGTATGGAACAGAATGGAACAGAACGAATGTAAAACGTTAAGCGACTTAGCGGCTGATATAAAGAGTATGGAGCGGAATATGAATTTTAATTATCGTTCCGTCATACCGTTCATTAATCAGAAGCATAATGATGAGATGTATTGTAGGAAGGTATCAATGAAAATCGATTTTACTCAATTCAATCTAGATAATTGGATAATAAGTCCATTAACTTATGAAGTTAATTTCAGTCAATTTCTTTTTTCAGTCAATAACATCAAAATGTATTTTCCATCAGGCATTTCAATGTATCGGTTCATGTGAATTACAGTCGAAATGGGATGGGTCGAATAATGGAATGTTGAAGCAATTAGAACAAGAAGTATTTCGAAACAAATCTGGAAGTTGTTGTATTCCAACGGCATTTGAAAGTTTAAATATTCTTCACCGTTTCACAAATACAACGTTTGATGGCATTGTATTCGAAAGGTTTGATAATATGATTGTGAGTAAATGTGCATGTCGTTAAGTTATGAAGGAAATGAACGACTCACTTTCAACAACTATCTCACAATAAAAGATGATTTCATATAATTATTTTCTTTTTGAACAAACAGCTAAATAATTCTGATTTTCTTTTCAATTTCATCTCACAATTCAATTCGATAAGGGAAATGTTTTGTTATAAAATAAAAGATTAAAAAGTTTCTCATTTAACTTATGAACAATATTTGATTCCTTCCCCGAAAATCTTTGACCTTCTACCTATCCATATTCTATGCAATATTTCCACCTTTCATAAATTTCTTTTGGGGCAACTGCGTCTGGAGATAAAGACAGAGCATACGTTTTAAACGTCTTTACTATCGAATCATATAGGGAATTATACATATATAGAATATGAGATAAACGACGCAATCTACTCTGGTAGTTTTCAAACAAACATTCTTTCTCTTATTAATGTGATGAACAATTGAGATTAAATGATCGGTTCATTTCTTCAGATTCATATTCTCCTTCTTCCTCTCCATTCACATATAGTTCAATGGAGAATCATCTTTCCCAATGTTTTACTATCATTTATCATCATTTATAAATTCCCTTCCAAATTATTAACTTCCCAAAATATTCCGTTCTTCTTTAATTTCCATATTCCATTAATTTAATTCTTCTATTTAATTATCATTTATATTAACTATTTATCTTTTATCTTTCCTTAAATTTATCATGTTCTCAAAATAAATAGACGAAACTTTCGAGAAAATTAACAGATTTGTTGGCGGAAAATGTGCAGGACAGCCAATGAGGATGGGCAAAACCGCACATTAGAAACCGGTGAGAATAAATCGTCTCCACCTTACGAACCGTTGGATGATGTGATTTCGGTGAATGTGGTGAAGAAAAAATGGTCATTCTTATCACTAGCATATCATATGCTCTTGATTATGGGATTGACAGCGTGTATTTATTTGAGTATTCTCAATTTTGTTAAGGATCAAATTATTCGAAGGAAAATTGAACATTTGGAACATCAAATAAATATCTATGAGATGGGCGACGAAAGTAATAAATTGGTATTTGATGAAAATGGAACATCATTATATGATCGATTATTTCAACAATTATTTCATGATATATCGAAGGATATCGACATATTGAAAACGAGTAAAGCGGAAGAAACTATTCACAGAATAAGACGTTCTGCTGGATGTTGTCCACGCGTTCCCACACAATGTAGTTGTCAAGGTTTCTATATTATTCAAATTTGTTTATTGAAATTTCTCTTAAATAATCAGGTGTTTCGGTCACGGGCAAGAAAGGAGAGCCGGTTAGTAATTATAATGGTAAAAAATTAAAAATTATAATACATTTCCTTTCGTATCATTAGGGTCCTCCCGGATTCCCTGGAACACCAGGTTTACGTGGATGGGGTGGAATTAAAGGAGACAAAGGTGATGTAGGTCCATTCGGCCATACTGGTCATCCAGGAAAACATGGTGCATCAGGAGTTAAAGGAAAAAAAGGAGATTTCGGAGAAAGAGGAACTGCTGGAATTCCAGGTCACCCTGGACATTCGGTTATTATTATTATTATTAGTTTTAATGATATCATATTTGTTATTTTTTGCAGGGTCCACCCGGACCATCAGGACCTCCTGGACCTTGTGGTCCTCCAGGTGAGAAAGGAGATACTGGAATGACACCACAATGTTGTGGTGGAGGTCGTCCATCTATCGGTCAAAGTATTCGTCCAGTTATTAATTAAATAAAAAGAAAATTACTTTTTTCTCAGAACCGAATCACAGCAATGCCAGGACCACCAGGACGACCTGGTTTCCCTGGTACGCCCGGTCGACCAGGTTCACCTGGAACTAATTGTACCAGACAATTTGTTGATCAAGTTTTGCCTTATGTGGCTGGCTCAGTGAAAGAAATGATCAATAGAGGACCAGATGATGTTTGTTAGGAAATTATTATCTTTCATTTTTTAAATTTATTATATTGAAATTTAATTTAGTGGCTCGTGCAAGACCCGGTCCGCCTGGTCCTCCAGGAATTCCTGGAAGACAAGGTCCATTGGGACCTCCCGGAAAAGATGGTTCAAATGGAATGCCAGGTAGAGATGGAGGACTAGGGGAACCTGGAACTCCAGGTGATCGAGGTCCAACTGGTCCAAGAGTTCAACTTTTTTATAATTGTTTAATAACTTTATTGTAAAAGGGATTTGTTGGACCACCAGGGCCATCTGGTGAACCCGGAGAAACGAGTATTGTTATTCAGTTTTTTAACATTAACATTTTCAACCTTATTTGTTAGACGGAAAATCGACCAATTGCAAGTACCCAACCTGGAAGACCAGGTCCACCTGGACCTCCTGGAAGAGCTGGAGAACCAGTTTTTATTTATTTTTTTTCTAAACATTTTTTTCTATTATTGAAATTAGGGACATAGTGGTAGACCAGGAATAGAAGTTAACTATTGGTTATTGTATATTGAAAATTTGTTTTTAAGGGACCACCGGGACCACCTGGTATGATTCAAACAATAGAACGAAGTGGAGGAAATACTTCACCTGGATTACCTGGACCTAGAGGAGAACCTGGAATTCAAGGTGTTGCTGGAAGACCAGGAAGAGATGGCAGGCCGGGACAAAATGGAACACCAGGTCCTCCAGGTGACCCGGGAAAAGACGGAGTTTTTTATTAATTTTATCTATTAAAATTAATTCACTAATAGGCAGTAGAAACGTTACAAAGAGGACCTCCAGGACCACCTGGATTACCAGGTCGTTCAATTGAAGGAACTCCCGGTAACTCAGGAACACCAGGTCAAAGAGGTTCACCTGGACCTCGAGGACCAATGGGTCAACCGGGCACTGCAGGTCAAAAGGGTGAAAATGGTTTACAAGGACCTCCAGGTCGAGGAGCTCCAGGAATTCAAGGTCCTTTAGGACCTCATGGTCCTCATGGACCTCAAGGACCACCAGGTTTACCTGGATCTGCATCTGCCAAAGGAGACATAGGACCAGTTGGTCCACCAGGTGCGCCTGGTATGCAGGGAATTATTGGTTTACGAGGAATACAAGGTATTCAAGGAATTAAAGGAGATGTTGGACCTGCAGGTCTAACAGGTCCTATCGGAAGAAAAGGATCGAAAGGAACGATAGGTCAACGAGGAATTCCTGGTGAGAGAGGATCAATTGGAATTAAAGGACAAAAAGGTACTAAAGGAATTGTTGGAGAAATGGGAGCAGTTGGATCACCTGGATTACCCGGTTCTCCAGGATTGAAAGGTGACACTGGGAACGGTATTTCAACTGGTCGTGGTAATCAAGGAGGTTGTGGAGGTTGCAATTGTTGTAATTCTGATGGAACTGTCAAAGCAATGGAAGCAATGCCAGAATTGGTAAAGTCAATCGCTTCAGTAGAAAGGAACAAAATCCCGCAACAAATTAACATTAAAGGTGGATCAAATATCATTTATTTAGGAACGTCTTTGAGAGAATGTCGTGCTAGTGATGGATCCATTCGACCAATTAATCGAACAACTACAGGTGGAAATGACGCCTTTGTCATTCGATTACCACAAGTTCATTTTTATTATCATTTATGTCAGTTATTTCCACGAATCAGATATCCGGAGGATCACAACAGAAAGATCTGAGTTTATCTTCGAATGCGATCGAAACAATAACATCTTTAGCGGAAAGTGGTCGACTGGACAATTCTGGTCCATTCATCGTTAAACATTTTTTATTTTAAAGATAATGAACGAATATTTTTCAGAATCTTGGTCAAATCGCAGAGATGTTGATGAACGGTTCAATTCCAACTTATGGAAATTGCGAATCTCAAAAATTTAAATTTAATGTATCTGAAGAATTTTCGAAAGCTGGTCTATTAAATGAAAATGAAATCCAATCGAACCAACGATTATTGAAACGTCATAGAATGAAGCCCTACCGTCAGCCAAGGATAAATGTAAAACATGTTCGTCCAATACAAATTCAAGCCAATGGTATACCCGCTAAATCGAATGAAGAATATTATCGTCGATTATACCAATATCGACATCGCAACTAATCTATTTCTCTTTCATTTCTTTTTCATTTACGCTAAATTAAATTTGTATTTTCTTCTCCTAAATTAAGAGATTTATCCACTAAAATTTACTCCAATAATCATATTCATTCATTTCCAAATTTAAATTTGATTTTTCTAATTTTAAAAATTCATCTTTTCTTTTATCAATATTTGGTAATTTTATAATATTTGATAAGATTAATTCTGTCTCTATAATGAAGAGAATTAAAGATAATTCATCAAGATTAGGAAAATTCAAATATTTACCGAAATCAAAACTAAGCTAAAAATTCTATTCTGAAAATGAAGTATTATCTGTCATAATTTATTTCAGGTCAATTACTACAAATTTCTCACGATAGCAATAGAAATTGAGGAAAATATAAATTTTTTCGCATTTCTTCGAATTTAGAAAGGAAATGAAACGCGATTCGAATGATGTGATCAATTATTACAAGGAAAGAATTAAAGATTTAGAAGAAGAGAATTCCTTGTTATTCCATCAGAAACATTCCATCTCTTCATTAATACGACAAGAGAAACATTTGAGAGATGAACTGAAAATTAGTGAGGAAAGAAATTCATCATTGAAAAACGAATTGGAGAAGTTACGTGCGGAATTTTTGGAAGAAAATGAAGCGAAGAATTTATTTAAAAAAGAAAATCATGAATTACATTTAATCGATGTAGAAAATCGGAAAAAAATCGACAAATTATTATCGCTATCTGGTTATGATGAAGAAGAGATAACGTATTTTATAAAAGAAACGCCGGGGAAGCATATACTGAATGAATATGTCGAATTGGTTGAAGAAGAAAAGAATTCGGTACAAAAATCGAGAAATTCTTTAAAGAAAACTTTGAGATATTTGTCAGCGAATGGAAAGAATTTGAATAATCCAACAAATGGATCGTTAATTAAAGAAATGGAATATCAGCAACTTCTTACGAATAATGAACAATTGAAAATGAAATTAAATTTGAAGAATGCCGAATGTAAAGAAGAGTCTTTAATACATCAACGTAAATTGGAGAAGATGCGAAGTCAAATAAAAGAATTGGGAGAACAATCGTCGGATTGGGAACGACGTGCGAAACATCATGAAAGAGAATTGGAGAAAAGAACGAACGAATTATCATTAACAATTGAAAAGTTATCAAATGAATTTAATTCGTATAAAAATAATTATCGAGTAGAAGAAAGGAGAATTATTGAGACGAAGGTGAATGAAGATCAATTGGACGAGGAGAGGAAACAAATTCAAAAATTGAAACAGAAAAATTATGAGAAGCGAATAGAATTGGAAAAAGAACGATTGTCTCTTGAAGATGAACTGGAACAATTCAAGATCAAGAATCATCGTCTCCAATTGGAGCAGAGAGAAGGTAAGGAAGAAGTTTACAAATTGAAAAGAAAGAACGACGATTTGAAGAATGAATTGAGAGAAATGAAAAAGAGTGATGAAGATTTTCGAAAGTCGATCGGTGTAACTAAAAGGAAAATGATTGACAGAATAAAAATGTTGAACGAACAATATGAGAAATTGGAGGAAAGAAAGAATAAAGAGATCGACGGATACATCAGTGAAATACAACAAAAGAACATGGAAATGAGAAAACAGAATAAACGACTCCAATCCTTACAAATAGAGACGGAACAATTAAACAGCAGATCTGATTTCTCTGAAATGAAATTATTGAAGACGATGCACAAGACGATGAAGAAGAATTTTCATGCACATAACGAAGTGAATAATATTAAGAGACAAATTTATTCACTAGAATCTGAATTAAGAGAAACTTAATAAAATTATAAAAATTGTTTTAACTTGATAAGAGATTCGTTAAATTTGTTATATAAATATGTGACCGTCACATCAATTAATTCATCGATATCAGAAGGATAATGAACACAAGAAAAGTTGATAGATTAGGATGTTCATTTTTCGATGTTTCCAATGGAAACTTTTTGTGAATCTTTTTTACCGTTTTTTCCTCCATAAAATTCAAGTGGAAATGAATAAAAAGAATTGTTTTTCCTTTTTTTGGTTATTTTGTTTGTCTAATTATCGTTCGTGAAATCGTGGAGAATATGTTAAGCAGTAGAATTCATACTGGTTATGTCATACTTAACTTATTTGTACATGTTTTGAGTCAATCGACAACAATTCGTCTCGATCGATATAAAATATCACCTCGCATGTTAGATGTACACTAAAACTCAACATTATTATTATATTTCTTTAACAGATTAAGAAATTTTATAGATAGTTTAATTTCAAAATTTCTATTTATATAATAATGTTCATAAATGTTAGATATGGAAGTACAATTGGGTCTCTTGAAATATGGTTAGAATTGACATAAGAATAATTTGGTTAGGAGTGCAATTGATTTTTTCATTAGATTGCCAAACACATAGAGCGAGAAGATTACGTCATGAGAAGTTTCCTATATTACAGATTAGTCAGGAAATTAGTCATATATTAATGCCGAACGTACCGTCAGAAAAATGGAAGGATTCCATCATAGGTCTAGGAAGTGAAATGACAATGAAAGACCACGAAAAAATGTTGCTTCCATATAAGACATTATTAGATGGTTTACCATATGTTAAATTTAATTTACTCGATTTTGCTGCCGGAACCAAATTAACTTCAGATGTACATTACTTGTTTGAATTAAACATAGTTTATTCCGGAAAATTAACTTCTTATTTTTAGTATATTTGAAAACGGAGCAGGCCCAATTAACATGACGAGTGGAATTCCAAAACAAATAGAAAGACGTTTTTATTTGAAAATGAAACGAACGAAATTTAACTTTTTTACTGAAAGATTTCTTCTGATATATGGAGCGATTGATGAGGATTATCACTTTTTATTATATGTCGTTGATTTGGAGAAAGGCAAATTAATTTCTTTAGATTCACTCACTCCAAATGCAGTTACTGATTCAGATTCGTCAGACGACTCGAGTGAATCGGCAGTTAATTCTATAATAAATTTGAAGGAAGCAACATTTCTATTGCGAACAATATCAACTACAGCAAAGAAATTGGATCAAACTCAACGATTCCAATGTCTTCATGATAAAGATTACGAATGGAGTTTGGCAATTCCTCGCGTTGCATTACAGAAAGATGATTATAGTTGTGGATTTTATGCCTTAATCAACATGAAATATTTCGGTCATCAGATTATTCCTGTTTATCGAAATAGAGAAGTTTATCAACTAAAATTAGTGATCGCTTATGAAATTTTAAGGAAAAAATTATTCGAAATGTTTTTGGATAATTAAACTATAAAGAAAAATATCACTATTCAATTCGTTTACATCATTCTTAACGAAATTTTTTTTAATGAATGTAAAATTCGATCTTAAATAACCGACTAATTAACAAACTTTATTTTCCCCTATTTCTGAGATTCGAAAATCTCATTTTAAGTGGTTAAACTTTAAGAAAATTTTGAGCGAAGTAAAATATTCGGTTTCAGCCTAAAAAACTGATAGAGCACATAAAAATAATGTAAATTAAGGAAAAATATCTATATAAAAAAATAAAAAAGTAAAAAATGAAAATAAAACAAAATTATTCTTTACATTTTTTTATATAGATATTTTTTCCCTTTTTAATAAATTACATTAGTCCTTTTTTCAAAAAAATATCTGAAATGTACTTAAGTTAATTTGTCCTAATTCTTAAAAGTGATCGTTTTGCGTAATCTTTTTTTAAAGAACATGAGAAGGATGAGTTATAGATTTTTAGAAAAAAATCAATGTAATTAGACAAATATTTTCTTTTTTTTTTCAAGGAACAAATGTCCCAAATTTTAAATAAATGTTTGAAATAAATGAAATTAGCAAGGTACTACATTTCTTGTATTTTGTATACAGCATTTCAAGCTCTTTGTAAAGATATCAAATTCAACATCATACCTTAAATATTTTTGACGATAAAGGGCGGTTTTAAAAAAAGTTGAAAAAAATCGACTGGCAAAATCACCAACTGGCAAATCTCCTACAATCTCAAATTACAATAATTTCATTAGCAGATTAAGAATTTTATTTGTAGTTTTTTTTAAAAATCATAATTTAATCATCATTTTTAAATAATAATAATAATAATGTCTACTTGGCTGGATGCTAAAAAAAAGGAATTTAGAAATAATGAAAGAGAGTGAAAACGATTTGAATGACAATTAAATTTCATCAATTAAATCATAAGCTTGATTGAAAATTTATTTGAAAAATTTTTTTTTAGAATAAACGGAAATCTTTCATATTCTTTCGTTATTAGTTATTCATATATATATTCTTTCGATCAATCAACAATCATCATGGTTCGTATTACGATCAAAGGAGGAATTTGGAAGAATACGGAGGATGAGATTTTAAAAGCAGCTGTCATGAAATATGGGAAGAATCAGTGGTCTCGAATAGCATCTTTACTTCATCGGAAGTCTTCGAAACAATGTAAAGCGAGATGGTATGAATGGTTAGATCCGAGTATAAAGAAAACGGAATGGAGTAAAGAAGAAGATGAGAATTTGTTGCATATGGCAAAATTGTTGCCTACTCAATGGCGAACAATTGCACCTTTTGTTGGTCGAACGGCCAATCAATGTTTGGAACGATATGAATTTCTTTTGGATCAAGCTCAAAAGAAATTGGATGGACCTGATTTCTCTAATCTTCAATCGACGACAGCTGGTGGTACGACATTGAGTGATCCTCGAAAATTACGTGTAGGAGAAATCGATCCAAATCCTGAAGCGAAACCAGCTCGACCAGATCCGGAAGATATGGATGAAGATGAATTGGAAATGTTATCAGAAGCTCGTGCTCGTTTAGCGAATACTCAAGGAAAGAAAGCAAAAAGGAAAGCAAGAGAACGTCAATTAGAAGAAGCTCGTCGATTGGCATCGATGCAGAAACGTCGAGAATTACGAGCTGGTGGAATTGAAGTTCCGTTAAGAGATCCATTTCGTGGTCGAAAGAATCGTCGTCATGTTAATTATAATACAGAAATCGCTTTCGAAAAACCGGTACCGAAAGGTTTTTATGATACGTCGAAAGAGACTTATGTGGGAAAAGAATTTGATTTTAAATCTTTACGAGTTGATCATATGGAGAAGGAATATCGAGATGAGAAAGAACGAAAAGCGAAAGAAGAAGATAAGAAGAAAATTGAATTGAAACGAAAACAAAATTTACCGGAAACTTTATTGGAAACGAGTGACAATTTCAAGACGATGAAACGGACGAAATTATCATTACCTGAACCACAAATGAATGATCAAGAATTGGATGATGTTATCAAAATTTCCAAATTATCACAACAACAAATTGATGAAGTGAAAAATGATGATGATGATGATGATGGAAATAATAATAATCCAACGAACATTTTATTAAACGAATATAAATTAACATCAGATATTTCTACTTTACGAACTCCTCTCGTTCCTCAATCTGATGATATTGTAATGCAACAAGCGACTAATTTATTATTAGATCAATTAGTAGATACTCCATTAAATCATGATGGTAGTGAAAGTATTAAACCATCACGAAATAATATTCAAATTAATTCAAATTTAAATGAAATACAACCAGAATTTGATGAGAATGGAAAAATTAAAATGAAATCAAATGAACAACGATTCAAAACTCCAAATACTCTTTTCACTCCCTCTATCCAAAATCGAACGAATGATAATAATTCCATTCAAACACCATCAGTACGTTCCGTCACATCTACAACATATGAAGGAGGACAAACCCGTGGTGAATTAAGAGATCGATTACAATTGAATACTCCATTCAATGATGACGGAAGTATGTCAATTAGATCTGTCGCTTCCACTATCAGTATGACGAAAAGTGAATTGAAAGAAAATTTGAAAAGATTACCAAAACCGAAAAACGATTATGAAATTGTCGTTAATGACGAAACGGAAGATGATAATAATGAGAAAATGATTAATGGAAAAATTGTAGATAAACGAGAAATTGAAGAAAAAAGTGAACGAGAGAAATTATTAATTGAAATAAAAAAATTCTTTTTACATTCAACAAATTTTAAAGACAATCGACGAATTCCTCTCCAAATCAATACAGTCATCGGATTATCTAATCCAACTTCAGGTACGTCAATTGAACTCCAACAATTTCGACAAGCTGAAAAGATGTTGAACAATGAAATGATTCTACTTCAACATTTCGATTTATCCAAACAAAATCCAAAATACACTTACGGAATTCCAAAAAATCTTTTCTCCAAAATGCAAATCGTCAATTACGACGATAATTCCGATGATGATGATGGAGACGATGAAATTGATGATGATGATGATGACGATGATGATGAATATCGAGAGAAATCTGAAAGATGGTCATCTATTTTGAAAGTTGAAAGTTTTAAGGAATTGATGGAATTCTCGTTAACAACGAAACAATTGAAGAGATTTTATCGAGAGAAAATTGGCAAATTGACGTTATCAGAAACGAAAGGGAAATATCGATTACCAAATCTCCCATCATTCCAATTGAAGAAACATGAAATGTTTATGGAACAAAATGAATTTGACGAATTCTCAAATGAAGAATTGAATGAAGTTTTGGAAAATTTTAAATTTTTGAAAAATTAACAAATTTTTTTTAGGGAAAAATTCAAATTGAGAAAGAAGTTGAAGAACTTGAGAGGGAATATGAGAAATTAGATTTTGAACGATTCTCTCAAGTTTTTCTTCATTTATTTAATAATCATTATAAATTATTTTTTAAAGATTTGGGATAACACATTCGAACAAATGATTTATGTTCCATCAATGAAGAAATTTACTAATCAGAAGAATGTGGCGGCTAAATATCGAATAGAATCGTTAGAGAACGTTTTCAAGAAGAATCAACAACAAATGGAAATTGAAGCAAAAAGAGGAAATAAATTAGAAGGAAAAATTCGAAAATATCTCGGCGGTTATGCAGCTCGTGCTCAGAAAACAATTAAACAATTCAATTTAGTAATTGATACGATTGATCAATATCAAATTCAATTGAATACTTTCGAACGATTGAAGACGAATGAAGATAAAGCGATCAAGAAACGACTTAATGTTAATTTTATTCTTTTTCTTTTCATTCATAACATTCTACTTTATCAGAGTTTAATGATCGATGTCAACCAACAAAAGAAACGAGATGACTTTTTACAAAATGAATGCGATAAAATTCTCTTAAATTTAAGAAGATTGAAAGAAGATAGGAAGAAATATATGTTGAAACTTGCTTGATATAAATTGTGATGAAAATAAATTTTTTTTGGAAATTTTCAAAATTGAAATTTTATTTTATTAATTTAATTTTTTTTTAATAAAATAAAAAAAATTTCGTTTTTTCAAATTCTCATTCTTCTATTGAAATAATACAATGAAAAATTTGTTAGATGATAAGAAAATTTAAAAAAGAAAATTTATTTTGTTTTTAACGAAACATGTCAACATTTTCTATAGTATTATTCATTCGAATGATTTCTGTCTAATGATAAATTATTCTTCATTAATCTCGTTTACGATATTCAGGGAAATGTGATATTATCCAGTATGGTGGTCCGAAAAATGCAATTCCCATTAGAGCCCATGCTCCATATCTTGTTGCACGTGAGAGGTTTCTTAGCGGTGGCCCACTCTCATAGTTAGCCATAAAAGTCCGTTTGACGACGGCATTCGAACCAATTTGAAGAACTTTTTTTGATAACATTCTGCTGTAACAATTGAACTGAAAAATTAATATCAGCTTGAAAATCAAATAATAAATTTTTTGTGATTTCCTAATCATATTATTCATAGAATAAGAATGAATAAATTCAACAGTTTTTTTTGTGGTTTTTTTAAATCTTTAGCCTAACAATAAAAATTAGATATTTTTTAAATTAACAAATATTAATTTATTAATTGTATGTTGAAGATAAAATTTGATTTGAATTCATTTTTTTAATTAACAACATTTTTTTTGAACTAAATGTAAAAATTTATTTTTGGATATCTGAATGTTTTGGTGTGATGGTGTCTTTAAGTGATTCGAATAATTTCTCGCCCACCATGACCAGTTTCTGTATATCTTCCACTTTTAACATGTCCATTTCGATACTTTCTTTCGAGAAGAAATCTTCCAACTTCTCCAAATTCGAATATAAGATCAATTGAATTTCTTTCCCAAACGTTTTCTGGAAAAGATTCGAGAACAATTTCGTGATTTCATTCCCAATACTTTTTTGTTGTGAATCTTTGAAATTAATTGGTGTGGATAAACCTTGTACTTGTAACATTCCACATCGTGGTAATGGTTCCATATTTTCATCTGGAATAACCGAATTGACAGTTAAAGATAAGTAGACACTCCTCGAACATCGAATGAGATCGATATGAAAAGATGGATCAGTAAAATTGTGATGATATGTAACGTTCATTCTTCTCCTTAAGAATTCTTTTGATACTATTACTCGGTATCAGAACTGATCCGACGAATCTAGTCAAATCGACTGGTGTCAAATACTCGGTAGTATTATGAAGAACGATGTTCCTATTTGAGTCGATTGATGCAAGACTTCCAATAAAATAACGATCGTCAATTGTATCAATTCGAAGATTTTTCCCAAGTAATTCTTGAATCATGTTAATTTCGACGATTCAGAGCTTTCACTTTAACGAATGAGATATTGAATGATTGTAGAAAAGGAAAATAAAAAATTTGAAAAATTGGGAAATTAGATAAAATTAAAATTTTTAGCTTTTATTTAATAATTTTTAGTTTTAATTTCTTTTTCTTAATGGATCGTTCCAAATCCAGGGGACATCGTCATATTGATGAAATAAGATCAACTAAACGATCGACTAAAGAATCTCAGAATGAAGTTAAATTTAATACGGCTTATATGAAAGGGAAAGATTCGAAGAGACGAGTAATGTCTCGTCCTGATTTCGAGAAGGTAGATGAATATTTATATATGGATCAACAAAGGAAACGAGTGACGAGATTAAATAATGATATTTCACCATCAAAGAAGCGTCGAGATCAATCGTCGCAGAATTATGAGAATGACAATGAAGACGGATGTGAAGAAGTGAAAGAAAGTGAACAAATAAATAATCGTCATAAAATTTCTCGAGAAAATGAATCGAAAAAGTCAATAGAAAATAATAAAAGGGAAAATGAGAGTTATGCGAAAGAGAATGACAGTGATTGTGATTCGGATTGTCAGAGAGATGAAGAGATATTTAAATATTGGAAAGATTTCTTCCAATTAATTCATTTGAGAAAGAAAGATAAAAAACGTTACACCGAATTATTCACTAGTCATCGAATTACGAATGAAGTGGCAAATGAATTGACGAGAGATATGTTAAAAGAAATGGGAATAGATGCAATCGGAGATTCTCTTCTTATCATGAAATCTTTAAATAAATTCAAAAATGACAATGAATCTTATAATCACACAGCAACAGCACCACAATCATCATCATCAATAACAACAACATCGATGGCAGGTCAATCGATAAATGAGAAAAAGAAGATCGTTCAATTTACAAGTTAAATTTTTTTAATTTTCTGAATTTCATTTCATCGATATTAGATAAATATCCCAAATACATTAATTCGATGGAAATTGATAAAAGAGAAATTGAAACAGTAATGAGAAGAACGAAAAAAGATGAGACATCAACACTTTCGAAATTGGAAAGCAAAAATATGAAAACAATTATGAAATGTCAATTAAACGATAATTGGAATATTTCTGATGAGAAACCTGTAAAGATCGTTCCGATTACTTATTCTCCAAAACATGGGGATATTGAACAAACATCCGTCCGGATGAGATTAAGTTTCCCTAAATGATTTCTCCTATTTATCATCATTACTGTTTTGTTACATATGAAATGAAATTTTTTATTTTCCAATTTTTTATTTTTTTCAATGAAATGTAACGAGTGAAATTAACTTATTTTTAGAATAAGAAAATTAATTGAACAAATTCAAATTCTTAATTAAAACTGATTATTAACGTACTATTAATTATTATAATGATCATCAATTAGTTTGGGTCGACTTTTTAAAACGAAAGTTGGTTTTACTACTATCGAAGTACCTGTCTTAGGTCCCTCATCACCATCATTACCACTTTCCATTTCACCGGGTTTTGGACCTTCAAATAAAACCGTGAAAATTAAATGAATTAATTTTATATTCAAAATTCTTTGGAATAACCTAAGCCTAAGAATTTTTTTATGGTATCTAGAAAGCGTTTAGATCGTGGATGTATCGGAACGGAAGAGAAGAAAGGAAAGAAAAGCAGAAATAACAAAAGAGAAAAAATAAGTAATTTCATTTGAATGTTAAAGAAAAAATGAGGAGGATGCTAATTCGAGACGAGTGGGAATGATATTTATTAATAAGAAAAAAAAGAAATTTCACAATTAATTTGTCAGTCACTATCATCAGTAATATTAGAACCATAACGACGAAGAATTTCCTGTAGAATGATTGACGTCTCTGTAGTACTCGGTGCTTTGTTTTCTCTCGAATTATAGTAATAAATTTTGAGTGAAAGATAAATGAATAATATCGTAATTAGAATGTGTGATAATACGTAACATGCATAAACGCATTTGTCCACCAGTGATGCAATAGACAATTTATCAATTGATGACATAGAGAGAGAAGAGAGAGAGAGAGAGAGAGAAAGAACGGAAAATTAAAGTAAAGAGAAGGAGAAAGTGAAATTGAAATAGAATATGAAAAACAAAATGGAAATTGATATAGAAAGTAGATAGATAGTTTCTTGACATTTAAGCAATTTTCTTAAGCAATTTTCTTAAGTAATTAACATGTAAACATTAAAAATCAGTTTGAAACACACTCCCGCCAATTACCGTAATCAATCGACAAAATAAACTTGCTAACGTCCATTAATTTCATAATGCGTTTCAAACGTAACAAATCAATAATGCCATGACATACAGACTAGATTGACGTCATCATATTAATTATAAAATTTAAATATTGATCCATTCCGCCATGAACTAACTATTTTAATTTCATACGAATGAGGAACAATAAAACAACTGAACGTCGACGAGTGTTGGTGAACAATTCGCCAAATACTTCTCGACGAACAATAACTGAGAACTTGAATACCCCTTATCGACCGGTACGACCCAATAACACCCCAATCAGTCATTCCAGATATATTAAACGACTCCGCATATGGATCATCATATTTATTATCTTTCTAATAATTCTAGCCGTTTTATTACCGACAGTCTGTTAAATTGAAAATCTTCAAATTTTATTACGTTTCATTATTTTTTCAGTTTTAACTGGTGGCAGTTCTGAAGTAAAAGATGAAGATGACTCTGAATTTACCACAATAACTAGTTGAATTTCATTATTTGAATTCAATTTCCACATATTCATTTTAAAGCCAGATTAGCCTATTGGCCCCCTTGGTTGCCGGAGGAAGAGAAGAAGATTGGTACCCGAACAGTTGGATTTTTATATTCAAACATATAAATTATATGATTATTACATTAACCTCATATTCTTCTGTAGTACATGTTATTAGAATTAGAATCAAACAAGTTTAATTTCAATTCAAAAGTTTAGGTTGAACAGTGAAAGTGGACGGATGAACATTAAGATGCCGAAAAAAGAATACGAACAAATCACGGACGACATCGAAATTGAACTAGATAAAAATAAAAAAATTGTGGCACAAATTCCAAAGTCACAAACACAACCTTTTCAATCATTTTCTAATGGAAGAACACATTCATCATCTGATCAAATTTGTGGAATGTCTTTTAAAAAAGATGGTGTTCCAATGAAATTTAGTGAGCGTTTGGCTTTCTTAATAGCAATCATCATATGTATTATTAATCAATTATTTTCTTTTAATTTCAATCACTAAATTTAAGTGCAGGAGTCTGCACAGAACACAATGGGAGTTAAGCATGTGAGAAGTAACGACCAATGGACTATGAGAAAGCTTTCATTGAACGAGGAAGAGAGCAAGTTCTGGCAGATAACAAAAGATACAGAAAGTAAAAGAGATATAAAAATATACAAAGGTACGGAGGAAAGTTGTAAAACGTGTACAAAAGATGAATTAGGAGGTATATTTGTGCAAAGTCGCGGGTTACAAAAAGCATTATCTATATTATTATAATTTATTATTGTAGAGAATATGTAAAAGATATTAGCGAATTACAGAATTCTGAGAATTTGCATTCAGCTTGCATTATATTTATGGCAATGGACGCTTGTTTCCATTTGAATACCACCTGTATGGATGAAAATATTTGCGAGGAGGGACGTACCGAAAACATACCACCAAGTAAACTATCATATTGTAAACTAGAGAGAGATTTGTTAGAAGAAGATGAAGATAAAATCCATTTATTGACATCTATTGACAGGTTTCTAAATTTTTCGTTTTGAAAACTATATTCGAATGTTTTAGGGCGGAAGGAATTGTGAAAATAATAAGAAATACAAATTACAATATAGAAACTGACATAGTTGGATATAATACGGAAGGAAATCTGTTGGACCAAAAATTCCTATTTGAAGAATACGACGAAAAAATGGAGAATCAATATTACCACGATGTTAGGAATATTTATGATTACCAAAACCAACATTCATATTATTCATCAAACTTAAGTTTAGTCTTCTTATTGACGTGATTAAATAACTGTTTTAATTTCAAAGATTATGGAATAACACCAAGGATATGTGTAGGTACACGGAAAGAGCGATATAGAAGTTTCCTTTCGTTAATCTGTTTAAAAGATGAAAAATATTTTTTTTTATTTTCTTGATAATATTTTAATTAGTTTGTAAATATTTTGTGGAGATTAAGAAGAATGATATGGAAACGGTTTTCGGTAATGTTCGTTGGGACAATTTCACTTCCGAGAACACAATACTCAATTTCTTAAAAGAAGTTTTCATTTTCTTTTATTTTTGTCCTTAATTTTTTTAAGTTACATGATGGTATGGGAGATGATAAAAATAAATTTATCGGTGTTCAAAAAATCCCTGAAATCGATTCAATTCACTTATTGTTCAATCTGATCTTAGATTGCTCACAATTACCTAAAGTATTAGAGATCTACAAAGGAGTAATTGAATTTACTTTAAGTGACGAGATAATCGATTCTAATTGTGAAACCGGTTTTGGAGAAGAAGTGTTCATTCCTTACGAAATATTCCCAGTGAATGGTTTTTCTTTTTTTCATTACCTTCTAGTTGCTGTTGATTTAGTTGTTTATGTTCTTATTTCACTCTTAGCTCATAATGTAACAATCAAAAGCGAATGTATTGATAGAGATTTGAAATCTCGAGATGAAGTTTAAAAAATTTGATGATTAATTTTTCAAATTTTCAATTAATTTCACTTGTCAGATTATAATCAACATACTCAATCAATGTGATTGCGATGTTTATTTATTCATGCCATATTTCTCCGCTATTGCAACTGAGGAGTTTGAAGAGAATTTTCTTTTTATTTTAAATTCCAATTATTTAGGAAGGAATTAACCTTAACATTTTTCGGTAGTGGAAATAGTTCGATTCCGAACAATCTCGGAATTAAAAGACCATTAGAAGAAACATTTCTACCTTCTGCATATAAACGACAATATAGTAATTTTTATGTTACACCTGAAAGTTAATTAATTATATAATAAACTTTAAATTATTCTTTTATTTTTCTATATTATTCTTCTAGTTAAATCGGACAATTTAAAGTCGTTAGAAAGTTAGGACATAAAATAAATTTAAAGAATTTACTTCTCACATTTTTCTCAGAGTTTACTTATCGTCTAATTTACGAGAAAGTAAACGTATCCAGAACGATTTGTTCGGAAAGTGTTCGCATTTATTTTTAGTCGTTCTCTTAAAACTCTTCTCAATTCTAGAGTCAAAATGTTCTTATGAAATTCCTTTTCGATACTACTCCGTTGAATATGTTTTGTGAAGAAGAGAATAACGGTAGTGAGACGTTTAGTAAATTTAAATTTCATATTTTAAATTGACAAAATTTCAGAGTAATTTATATCACAAGTATATTCAATTCGAACACGACAATTAAGTCCAAAATCAATAATACAAAATCAACTGATTTAATGTTCCACCCACTCACTTTGTCGTATACCCGAACTTATCGTCCAATAAATCAACGACCAATCAGTATTTCAGAGAATTCTCAAGGTTTCTCTTTCCATTTAATTTTTTTTATTCAATTTCCTAAAGATTCGTATGAGCCGGATTTGGTTGGTAAATGCGATTTTCTTAAGCCGGATGACAATGTCATCGGTATGCAACTGACCAGTTCTAATTTAATTTATTTTAAAATTACATTTTCAATTCAATATATCTAGCACTTTATTATAAAGTTTTTAATTTTTATCAAAAACTTTCATGAAAGTTCAACGATCCGAATTCAGATAGAAGGACCAGAAAAATATACAATACTAGATATCATGCTTAATTTGGAGCCATGTAGCATGATATTTTTCAAAGATTTCGAATATTTCCAACCAACGAAAACATTTCGAATGAAATCTCTACTAGCATATGAAATACTTGTCAACAATTCCAATCAAATCTGCACAGTCATCGATAAGAAGTTTATTATAATTTTAATTAAATTTTTTTTTCAAACTATTAAATTTTTTTCTTTTTAGTAAATTTAACATTGGTCTTCCAATTTGTTAGTTGTTTTTGTTCAAAAGTGAAATTAATCACTTCTTACTTTTTTTGGAAATTGATAGATATTGTTGAAGATAAAAATGGTATGCTCGATCAATTCAATCAATTCTTTCTAAGAACATTTCGTTAATAATATGCAATTTGATAATTTGATAATTTTTATCGATAATAGCTGATAAGATAAACATTTCGAGACTTAACGTTACGTCGTTGAATGATTTTGTGAATAAATATCACGGACTTTGTTGGAGAGTTTTCGATAATCTACATCGGTTACATTCAATAATTAATTGTGATCAACTTATTATTTATTTGCATAATTATTTGTTTGAATAAAAAGATTCAATTTAGTTGATGGAGTGTTGATATATTCATATTATTTCGAAGCATATGGAGGACAATTTAGAAATTGTCCAAACATCACACGAAACGAGGATGGAGACGGTTCGGCAGATGTGATCAATTTGGACAGCTTGGAATCGAACGATAATTATTCTTTACAAAATCTGAATGACATAAGCATCTCTTCCCCAATAGTGCCACGAGTAATTTACGAATTTGGTTCGATCCTTTAACTAAAATTTATAATTCTATCTCCTTCTTCAGAATTTAACGAACTTTTCATCAGTAGTTCATTAGAACGATTCTGTCAAAGTTTGAAAAATATGTTCATCACCAGGAAAACGAACCGTTTAATATGTGAATGGTTTGACAACAAAGTCGAATTCTCATCAATTGATAACGATATCGCGTTCTTCCCCGAATTATATAAGATGGAAGCAGATAAAGCTCCTTTAGTCGTCTTCAAACCATACATTAAGAATGCCGAGATTCTGATTAAAAAAGAAATAAGAAATGATATGACTGAAACTATAAGTTATTCATTTTCTTCATATCTTTCCGTCGACAACGATAATTTTTCGTCTTCTTTTTTGAAAATAGCCGACGTTAAAAAATGTTGTAGTTAGTGTTGGAGTTTTGTTTATTAGGAATTTAAAAAAAATTTTTAGGATTATCTATCAATTTAACTAGTGGAATATATCCCATGGGTAACATCTCATTTTACACTCTTCTCAACAATGTTAGTTGAATATAGTGTAACATCTTCATCAAATATTTATCAGATCGAAGTGATTAACTCACAATTATTCTTCGCCGACTTCCAACCATTAGTCAAAATAGACGATGAAACATTGGATATTTATCTTTACACGTTAACTTGCGATAACATAGAAGAAACATATCCAGTTTTGATCGCTCTTTATGAGTTATGGGAAAATACAAATAAAAGTCAATCTGAATTCATTTCTTTCATGAATAAACATGCAAAGTATACCAAAATCACTTTACCAATCGACGTCATCAATGTACATAGTTTATTTTTCTTCTTTTTCTCATTTTCAAATTCCATTTTTAGAATTGAAATATTGTAAAATTTACAGTTATTAAAATTTCCATTTATTCGTTCTTTATTCTCGTTCCATTCAAGCTATTAAGAAAAAAAATGCAAAATTCACTTGTAATGATGTTTAAATTTATAATTTTCCATCAGTATTCATATTGTATGATATTATTTCAGGTTTTCAAACAGGTAATCGAAACAAACGAATTTTATAAAATTTTCTATGATTGTTATCAACATAATGATGAAACAAATCTTATTTTACCTCTCACCCACTATCAAAATACAACAAACAATGGGAAGGAAAGAACAGATTACATTACTACAATAAAAGTTCATTTTCATTATGGAAAAATGAAGCGATAAAAATTCTATTTACTATGTTAAACTTTCGTTTTCTTTTTTAAAAGTTTTTAGAAATTTTGACGAAATGTAAACCGGAGGAATGCATGAACGACGTGGAATGGTCGTTTGAGAAGAATTCTTATCGAATATTACAAAATGAACATATCAGTTGGGAATTTTATTGTTCGAGAAGAAATTGCAAATAAATTTAAATTTAAATAATCCTAAATTAATAGTTTATTCAATTATGATAAATGGAAAATTGACGAATGAATACAACACGAATTTTTCCAATCTAAAAATCGTCGAGAAATCTAAAAAAATTTATGATTATGTCAAAAGTAAAGAAACGGAATTTACTGAAAAAGTTTTCCTAAATAATTTTTCCATAATTAAATTTCATTTGAATTTCTTTAGGTATTTCACGAAATGAATGTGGTAAACGAAACGGATAGTGACGATTCATATTATAATTTTATTATGGCGGTTGAATTGAGGCATATTGAGTTATCATCTTTTTGTCAATTTCATGATTGATATGATGTTGAAATAGAGTAAGAAATGACATCGTTGTTCTCACCATATTTGTATCTTCCGGTGCTAGCAAGACGGCAACGAATGTCGATGATATATTCGACAGGATATTCAAACAGGTTTTCGAAAACAAAATTACGTTTAAGAATATAAAACGGAATTCTCCAATACAAAAATATGGTTTTACTGAAGCACTCGATCTTAAAGATTATCAAAAGACTTTTGTTATTCGAAATTTGCCCGACGAGTTTAATCATTCTAATCAATCCATCTAATTAACACTATTGTTTATTTGTGGGAAAAATAGTTCACTGGAGAAAATTCGAAAAATTTTCTTCATCGAATTAAACAGGAGACATTTAATATCATCCATCGAAATAATTGGGAAGGATCTCTATCTAAAACTCAAGAAACCAATTTACAAATCAGCTTTTGATAACATTGTTAATACGGCTCATGGTTTTAAAGAGAATTATAAGAATTACACGATAACTGTCATCGATGAACTGATACCGTTGGCGAAAGCAAACTCTTCAAGTAATTTAGTCTTTTTCATCAAAATCAGAAAGAATATCATCAAATATCTTATGACAACACCTGAAATGCGTGATATTGTTGTATCAAGATTATTTTCCGAATTGACATGTGAGGAATTGGGAAATGATGGTGAATTAATTGCTTATCATTTCTTTGTCAATGAACAAAATTTAACAATTCAATTAAATGCAAATTGTGAACCCAAACCCAACAAGTCTGAAACAATTTTAAGTTTGGCGTTTTTTTGAAATTTTTAAATAATTTTCTTTATAATTTTTCAGTTTCTTTATTCAATATAACATTTAAATTTGAGGGGCCTAAATTGAGAAAGATTGAACCTAATTCATCACCAATAGCCAGTGGATATCTGATTTATAATAATATAACAATCATCTCAACCAATTTAACTAATTGTTTCGATATCGAAAATAATAAATCCGGTTTATTTAGTAACTCATTACAATATATCAAATATACTGAAAATGGTTGTTATTTGGAACTATTCACCAATAATGTTGACCTGTCAAAGTTATATAACAACAACTTATACAACGTTCAAAAAGAGTATCGGTTTATTCCTTCGATCTCTTTAGGACAATTGAATGTTGAAGGATTCCCACAAAATAATTTGAAATCAAAACAGACGAAGCGAAATACGATGAGACCACTGTGGTGTATAGAATTATATGAAAATAAAGAACCGTTGAATAATTCGAATACCGTAAGACATAATTTTAAGACGTTCAATATATACTTATATCATTATCAAATAAATGACAAAACATTAATCAGTTCATGGAAAGAAATCGTAGAGAGAAAAGATCCCTTTGAAAATGGACCGCATGAAGTGAAAATGGATTTGTTCGGTGATTCTCAAACATTTCTATCATTACAAAATATCACTTTCACAGGTAATATCATTACTCTCGAAATTGCACAACCATATTATTTGTCTGGTGATCCGGATAATATAACAGAGGTGGCGAATAAAATCGCTGAAAAAGTATCATATGTATTATATGAAAAGTATAATCTATCGAAATCGATTCTGGAGTCATTTTCGAGTGAGTCAAGAACGTTATTGGAGACAATTGTTCTGACCAATGAAGATGTGGAATATATAATCAAAGCGAATGATAGAAATTTAGTAGAATTAAACGCAACGTTAACGATGAATGAACAACTGAAATTATTCTTCCTCATTAAATATGAGATATATGAAACTTATATTCATATCTATGGGAAAAAGTATCGGTGGGTTAATAACTATCGTTATGGGATTAAACTCGTACGTAACGCAAGTTAATTTACCGAACTAAAATTTTCCGGTTTTTTCTTATCATTTCACTTTCTTCTTTATCAGGTTTCGGTGTAGAATGTGTTGGATATAACGGCTTGAAGAATCAATTGGCGGATGATAATGAACGAAAAAGTGAGGAATTATTTTTGAAATTTTCAATTTTATTATATTATTTTATTAGTACAATTACGAAATTATCAGACATTAGAAAACAGATTTTATTTATTCGATTTCAAATTAACTGATGAACAGAAGAACAAGATTAAAACGAATTGTCCCGATCAGAAAATTGTACAAAAATTCTCGAAGTATACTTTATTGAAAATTATTTCAGTAAATAATACGACTAATTCATATGACAAATGTGATAAGTTTTTTAATGATGATTTCGGGGACAAGTATCATAAAATAAGAAACGCAGTTCAATATCAAACATTTAGATCAAGTTAGGGTCATAATCCAAATTTATCTTTCATTTCATCATCTATGCAGTATCAATCCCAACCGCAAATGAAACTTGTCCATCATCAATACCAAAATATATACCTTTAGATGCGCAAATATTTAAATTTTCCGATAATGAAACTCACTCGAATGGTTTGTTTTGAAAACAAAATAAACGACACAAATGAAAGAACTTAAAAATTTTTTAAATGAAAGAACATTTCACATTCAATCAATAAATTCTTCAATTTTTGTACATATTTTCTAAAATAACAAATTTATTCGAAATAGTTAAAAGAGAAATTAGAGAAAAATTTTTTAAAAAATTTTCATATAAACACAAAATTCAAATAAGGAATAGTAATAATTAAAATATACCGTGAAATGAGGAGAATAGAATGGACAGTTGTCAATAATGAATAAATTTCACCATGTTCGACTTTAATAATATGTTCGGTGTTAAATTTAATTAAAATATTAAGTTGTTCGATATGATATATCGAAAGGATAAATATAATGAAAATATATAATTACTATCGAATGATATAAATTAGGAGAAAAGACTATTTGAACACTTCTATTTATATTCGACCATTTCATAGAAAAGAAATTAGATAATTAATAATTAAATTTTCCTACTCGAATAATTTCATCTGAAACGAATTATTGAGAATGATGGATGGTTTCCTGATTACAACAACATTTCGATTTGGTTGACTAAATTCCACATTCTTAATTTCTCCTAAAAAATATAATTAAAAAATTAATTTAAAAAAAAATTTAAAAATTATTGAAAAAAAATTCTAAACCGTTTTTCTGTTGACAGATGATATTTTTTATTCGAATATTTTTCAATCCAAAAATTCTAATTCGTTCAACGAATATCGATGTCAATCGTTCGTCTTCAACTTCCACATTTTCATTAAGATTTCTAAATCAGATTTTTGAAAAAATAAAAATTTAAATTAGAAAAAAACCTTCCCATTAATGTCATGTTGGAGAATTGGATTTGAGAGAGAATGAATTCTTTCTTCTCCCGATATTTATAACTGTCTCCGTCATCCAAATAGACCATACCAGTCGCTTCATTATTAATATTCAATGCGATATTCAATGTAATCGGATCATATTGCATAAGTGAAGCAGATCTTCTTAATCGTTCTCGTTTGGGAATGATACTTCCACCCAATTGGAAGAATGGAATCGTATCAATATTAACATTCTTCATCACTAATTGTCCTGATGGAAACTCTTCAATATCATCGACATTTTTTATGAAATACCATCTAATACCGTTTCCAGGTAAATATATGGTTTTCTCTTTGACATTCTCCTCTAAAATCGGAGCGATTAATAAGGAACCAATAAGGAATTCGTCTTCGATATCGTAAGTTTTTTCGTCTGACAAGAATTGATACCATAACGGTCTCATTGGTGGGAGACCTTTCATTTCATTCACATAAAATAAGAAATACCAATATGGAAGATATTGATAACGAATGATGATGATATTACGAATTAGATTTAAAGTTTCTGAAGAATAGACCCATGGTTCTCGTCGTTTCGTATCGATATGAGAATGAACTCTCATGAATGGATAGAAGATACCTAATTGATACCATCGAATAAATAATTCTTCACTTGGATTTTTAAAAAATCCTCCGATATCTGCACCAACGAACGTTACACCAGATATGGATAATGAGAGACACATAGGAATACTGATTTTTAAATGATTCCAATCAGCTAAATTATCACCTGTCCAAATAGCTCCATATTTCTGCACGCCACTATAACCACTTCGACTGAGAACGAAGGGTCGTTTAGCGAATTCATTCCTTCGTAATATTCCTTCGAATGATGCACGTTGTACCCATAATCCATAAAGATTATGAATATCACGATTCTCATATAAACCATCGGAATGTAAAGCGTCTTTATTCATCGTCTTTTCTGGTCCACTGAAAACACTTGGCTCATTCATATCATTCCAAACTCCAATATTATTTGTAACAGTTCCATAATTCTCTTCATTCATTTGTTCACCCCACCAATATCGAACTTCATCTTTCATGAAATCTGGCCATACTGATGATCCTGGCCAACACCAACCATCGAAATTATTACCATCACTATTCTTCACCAATAAATCTTTTTTGGACAATGCGTCATTATAAACTTTGTAATTTGTATCTGATTTCAAATGAGGATCAATCACCAAAACCATATGACGACCATTGGATTCCACAGTTTCCATCATGTCTTTCGCATTGGGGAAATTGTGAGAATCCCAAGTGAAATATCGTTTACCATCAGCATGTTCGATATCTAACCAAATAGCATCGGCAGGAATATTATAATTTTCAAATCCTCCATTCACATCCAATACATCTTTCTCGTCATTATAATTCCATCGACATTGATGATAACCAATGGACCAAACTGGAGGAATAGCCGTCGTACCAACGAGAATTGCATGAGAGAATAAAACGGAAACGGGTGTAAATGATGGCATTAAATAAATATCGATCAATCCAGTTTCACTCATCCAATGGACGGTAGTTTGTTTCGAAAGACGTTTAATTTCATTTGAATAATTTTCTTCTTTTATTTTATTTAATTTGAAATAGTTTAATGAATCACGAACGGCACCATCATTGACGGAATCGTTAGTATTCTCATCTTGATCTGATGGTGAATTGAAGAAAGAATAAATTTTCGATAAAATCGATTCATCATTAATCGGACGTTTAATATCGACCCATGTCTCTGATGGATTCATCCATAAAGTTCCAATTGATTGATGACTAGTCGCTGTCATTGTAAATGGAACATTAATATAAAGTGTCATTGTGGAATTGAGTTCATATTCGAATACATCCGAATTATACATTCGATAAGGATCCATCAATGAACTATCATCATTCGATATGGTCGATCTCAAATTAAATGAATCAGCATGTTCTGGTAAACCATAAACATGTCTCGTTCCATAATAAGTGATGTCTAATCCGATACTCATCGGTCCATATGGTCGTTTATCATTATGTGATTTGAAATTTTCACTGAAATTCTCTTCTTCAAATTCTTCAACTTTTTCTTCTTCTTTCTCTTTCGTTTCATCATCTGATTTCTCTTCCGTTTCTCCAATTTTCTTTTTCATTTTCAATTTATGTCGAGAAATTTCGAAATTGAATAAATTCTTCGCATTTACACTTGCCACCAATTGATGTTGAGGAAGGAGATGAAGATCGATACGAAATGGATTATTATTAATAATTAATTCATATTCCTCATGAACATTCTCACTCACATATTTCTTCAATGTAGAAAATTGAGCGATCAATTTCACAACTTCATTCTTTTCATTCATTTTCTTCTCAATATTTTCAAATCGACTTTCTTTATCATTTAAAATTTTCGAATTGATCACTTCTTTCGATGCATCATATCGATATCTGACCGGTGTCTCCGTCAATTCTCTCACTCGAATTCTCACAATATTATGAGGAAGAATATCGATCAACATTAACAATTCATCTTTCTTATTCGTCAATACATTGTGTTTCGTTAACGGAAATAAAATTCTCTGATAATTCTTCTTATCTTCACCACCACCATCATCATTTCTCGAAGTAATTGACAATTGATCAAAATTAACTTTGTATGAATTTCCCACATCTCCCCGATAGTCACGTTGTCGCTTACAAAATGACGATTGGTCACAAGTTCGAAATTCGTGATGATCCACACATTTTACTCCGATTCTCACGAAAATGAAAATCAGTGAAATTAAAACATTTATTTTCAAAAATATTCCCATTCTTCATCTATTGAAATTGTTCTCGCTAGTAACGATGCACTTCCCAAATACCAAAGAAAAGACGTGTCAATTTATTATTATTATTTTCCCCTTCTCACCAAAAGCACACTACAGCTTTCCTTTCAATTATTCTCCCAATTCATTCCATCGGAAATTTTACAATTTTTTTTCAATTTTTTTTTCTTTTTCAACATACGTACGTTATCGTTTATTTATTATACTTCCATCAAACATTATATCTAAAAATCCCTTTCAGATTACTCATTTATTTTTCATCCTAAAATTTTCAAATACGATTCTATTTAAATGATTTCAACGATGTAATTTTCGTCGTTAGTAATTTCAACTTGATGGAAAATTAAAGTCCCAATTAACCGACAATATTTTCTTTAATTTTTAAAATTTATGTTTTCTTAATTAACTTCCAACCGCCAAATTTAGTTTCTCAATTTGCACTCCAATATATTGTGAAGCATTTAGAAGGATATAACAATAAAAATTAAGAAGAAAAATTATGAAATTAAAATATGAAAAACAGAAAACTTTCAATAAATATTTAAATCAAATTCAAATCCGTCCGAAAAGATGGATAAGTGATAACTTAATGGGAGTTAAATCGCGGACATAATAAAACTATTAGGAAGAATGTAATTAGTTGAAATAAGTGGCGTAGAATTAAGAGAAGAGATATTTAATTCAAAAATATGTCAAATGGTTCACATCAAATTTTTCATAAAAAACCATTCTAAAACTACATTCTATTTAAAACAGAGACGAACATGCTTATGCCTGAGAACATACGAATTGGTCATCGTCCGAATGATTCCGATTTTGATACAAAGACAAAATTAAATGATTTCATGCAAATACCTGAACATTTAACATACGGTTTTTTTTCTTTGAATTAACTCCAATAATTGAAAAAATGTTGGAGAATTGCAGGAGAATCAGAAATGAACCGTCTTAGTTTCGATATGGAAGAAGAGAAAACTGAAAATTCGAGAAATGACTCAACTAATTCATTAGAATCGAATAAGAATGTCAAATTTGTAGAGGTTAAAGTTCCTGGAGAGAATCGACCGATTGAAAAGGAAATCGACGAGAAAACGAAAGAACTACAGAAAAGTATAAGAGAACTATCAATTCGAGTTCGTCGAATGGAGAAGGAAATGAAGAAAAAAGATAAAAGAGATTTTTTCATATTCGTTTCATTTTGTGCGATTGTTGTATATCGTCTTTTTAATATCAAGCGATAGAAGCAACACAATATTGTCATTTGTTTGGGGTGATTGTTTTTCTTTAAGTTTCTTTCACTTTTTTCTTCTTCTGTAGTGCAGAGAGAACATTCTCTAGACCCAGACCCACAAACACTAAAACTACTCCACACCATTGAGTGGAGTTCAAAGGCTTTTTCCCACTATTTAATATCAACGACGAAACTGTCGAGAGAAGATTTTATAATTTGCCTTCAAAATAAAAAATACTAACAAAGGACGGTGAAGAATTTTCGCGTTGTAGTAACAATGGAACAACTGAGCGGACCGAAATCGGAGATTGTCCAAAATATGAATATTTGACCTAAACCGCTACACATTCCAAATAGGACCAAATCTTTCAACATTACTTGATTGACTAATATATAATCTATGGCTCCCATTAATTCTCCATTTAACAACGTTACTAAATGGATAATAAAATAAGAGAAAGATAATTGGGAAGGTTAACCGAATACACAATAAATTGCAGCCCAAACATTTATATTCACCATCAAATTGACCGGATCCATAGGACTTTCCGCTTTTTTCCGGTCTTGAATTGCTCCCGTCATTCCATCACACGCTAATGATGTCGCCTAAATTATTAATTTATTTAAAAATTCAAAAAATTATGGTAACTAGTAAAGCATATCCGATTAATACACTGTCAATTTGCTTACCAGTATCTTTCTTTTGAAAATAAGTGAATAAAATGACACCTGTATAAAGTGAATAGAATAAAATTATTTTGATATTATTCTTATTATGACAATAACCTATTACTACCAATGCTACACACATAAATTTTTTAGCCGAATGTCGTTTCTTCGCGAAAATGACACCAAATATCAAAATAACAATTGGCTTTATAGATTTTCCAATCACCTTTTGTTTATTAACAATTCATTGGATGTTTTATATTATGAGAGAATCATGAAACTTGTGTTACGTATGGAACATGTTTAATTGCCGAATTGGAAGAATACATGGCCGCTGTGTATGAGAAAGCCATAAGTGGATAATAACCGAATGGAGATTCCACTTTTCTTCCTTGTAATTTTCTCGCTAAACAAAAAGACAGAATTGTTCGTTGTCAATTTAAATTAACATGTATTAACCAGAAACTCCAATTAACAAGTTGAATAAACATATTATTAGAACGATGACGGAGGTATAAGAGAATGTGGATTTATCAGTAGCATAAGAAGTAGTTTGTCTTTAAAAAAAATTTTGAGTGAATTTCAAATAATGTTTAGAACTAACAGAGTTTCTTGAAGAATGCCAAAACGAAAATAGAACAGAAAGACTCCACTAAAACAACAACCAAAACGGAACCATTGGTTCTTCAACACAGTTCCGAGCATTTTGTCTAATGATGACGAGGAATTGGTATCAGTAGATGAGCTTACCTGTTAGAATTGTAATCAATTCAAATTACGGTTTAGATTTCTAATTGAGATTTTTTTCTGAGAAAGATCAGAAGTTTGAAGATCACACAGAATGAATTTTGTTATTTCAATTTAAGATAATCTGTTAAGTACAAAAGAAAAATGTTTTTATTATAATTTTTATTTATCTTCATTTTTTAGTACAATGTCCGTTTCTTAATACCTAATTTTATGTTTTCATCGAAGATAAATTGATATGAAAACAAAGTAAAGGGAATTTATTTGTAATTTGAGTGAATTACTTTTAATCAATTAAACTGAATAAAAATGCTTAATTAATATAATTAAAGAAGGAGGAAAGTTCTTTTGAGATATTGCTCTCTTATAATTTACGAGAAGCATAAATCTTTTCGGTGACATATTTCCGTTGCTACCTTATTTTATGTTTGGGAAGAAGAAAGTGAATGTATTAACTAGAATCTAAGACAAGATTAATAGATTGGTATCAACTAAAGAGTATACCGTATAAATTATCTAAAAGAGTAAATGAAATATTTGAAGTATTAAACTCATAAGACTAAAAAATGTTTGTTGTTAATGAAATTGACATAATGAGTTATATTAGAAACTAACAACATTGTAACATTTGAGTTAAGAAAAGACAAAAAAACTGTTCTTAATTATAAGTCTCAAATGGCATTACAAAAAAGTTTTTGAATGGATGCTCTGAATGTGATGGTGGGATTCCGCTGATGCTTTTTTCGTAATTATTTCATCATTTATAAATTTATTTCCTTCTGCTTCATTCGTACCATTATCTTTCTCAGATTAGTTTCACAACATTCTATAAAATGAGCACTCGTGAAAGGACTATGGGCGCATAATAAAAAAAAAGATAATATGATGCGTATAAGAAGAATAACTGTTCATAATGTAATGTATGGTTGTGCATTGAATGTTTTTCAATTTATCACAATATTACTGGAGCTGAATAACTGAATTTTATTATCTTTCAATGTCAAACCAGTTTATCTCCTTTTTATATTCTTTCTATCAATTTATGCACACAAATTTTTAGATTACTAAATTTAAAAATCTTTATTATAGTCCATTTTTTCGAACTTATGTTACTTATTGTTCTCGATCATCGATCTTCTTCCTTTTCCACTGATGGTTAGCATAAAAAATATATTTTTCACATCCAAAACATGAAATCTATAGATTTGCTATATAATTTTTGGATAACTATTATAATATTCTACCATTATAGGGAAGAAGGATTATGCCATTTTATTTTAATGCCTCATCCAGATTCCAATTGATTAAACCGTTGTCCAAAATTGGAATTTAGTTTAGTAAAAAATGAAAATTAAGTAATTTTAAAATGTAAATGTCTTCTAATCCACAAAGTCTTAAATAGCTCATCAAAAATTGTTTTGCGATGCCCAAAATTCGGGTGAAATACGAGTAATGTACATGGATGTAGAATTGTGATCATTCACTTTATAAGGTTTTAAAATATAGGAACGAGATCTAAAATTAGTTTGTACTGTGCGTTTGGGACATATTTATCTCTGAAATTCGAAGAATTCGATGAATAAATCTCAGGAGGACTATATCCGAAATTATCAAAGATATATCTGGATATATATATATATATATGAAAATATTATTGAGATAGAGAAATTGTAAATACTATAAAGGGAAAGAGTTTTGAGTAAAAAATAAAACAAACTAATTAAATGAATTGGGATTAAGAATGATTAGTTGATGAACTAAAATGACGAAAACTTACTTATTTCTGGATGAGTTATTTTTGGATGACTTAAATCATTAGTAACGACATGGAATGAAATATTGTTTTATTCAAATGTATATTGATTTATAAAATCGTTGGAAAATCCTAGGAATTAATTTGGTCTAATGAGAATAATGTGTTTCATTATAAGATTAATATTCGTGTTATATTTAGGAGAATTATACTTACATAATAATTAGAGTTATTGGATAGATCTCATTTATATTTTATTTATGAATGAATTTTTATTATTAGTCGAATTAATTAAAGATAAAATGCAGAAGAAAAACTACAAATGTTTGACGTCATTTCATCTGCAGCGATATAAGTGTAAGAAGGCGATAGAGTTGATGGGATATTAGCTTAATAATTCGAGAAAAAGAAGGTTATCCGAAATAGATGGACGTCATCGGATGGACGTAAGATTTCGACATTCAATTTCTTATGCAATTCGTTAAAATGTCAAAGAATTTCGATAAGATGATGTAGAGAATGAAGAAGACGAAAAGAATTTCGATAAAAAGTAGAAAGAAAAAAATTCTTTTGCATTCGCTGACCTATCCGACACATTCTACCACTAATTCTCCAATTGGCAATTGTGGAATTTAATAAGGAAGTTAATTGTCAATTGTGTTTAGGATGAATAATAGGATGTATTATTCATTTAATTGATAAGTGAATTCGTAGCCTATGTGAAGTAGCACATGTGAGGAATAAGAAATCTTTTATTTTTTTAACTGAAATATTATATTGATGTTTCTTTCTCTCAATCTGACATCTTATGTAACATAATCTCTTCTGCTTCCATTAATAAAAGAAAACTGTCCTTATTTATCATTTCTATTAATTTCTCCTTGTTTACCATTGGGCAGTATGTGGATGGCTTATCAAATAAATATTTAAAGTTAAATAATATTTTATCTCTTTCTTTATCTCTCACTCACATACGATGTTATGTATGTGTCAGAAAGAAATTTCTTTATTTATATATAATACATATAAATGAATATACATATATCAATTTATATACGAACATCGAAAGACGATGTGATGAAGAAGTACACGTAAATAAAAGAAACTTCATTTGTACACTAAAGTTATATAATAGGGGCAGATATACGTATTTGAATGTGTATGTGTCATTTACAATTACATTATTATTTATCTATATAAGTAGGGAATAATAATGAATTGAATGAAATTATAAAAATAAATTATTCGATTTATGTAAATTGGAGAAAGTCTCATCTCATCAATTGTTAGGAGAGGATGAATTGATAATAAGTCTACACGTGAGAGATATAGAAGTGAAAAAGTCTAAAACATTCTTCCCATAAAAAGGAGAAGTGAAAAGAAAACTTGTAATTTATAAGAAGAATTAGAATAAAATGTTTCATAACATCTAATCCGTTTGTGGTGGTCTTATTGTTCCGCAACGATTTCTTCAAAATCACCTTCAAAAAAAGAAAATGTTAAATTGAAAATTAATTTTTGTTTACTTTGTCCCCTCCACTGTTCTAGAGAAAATAAATTTAATTTCTGTATAAATTTTCCGCTATACAAATATTTTGTAATCATTCCGAGAGAGTGAAGAAGAAGAGGATACGTGTTTACTTCTCTAGTGAGTGAATGTCCATCGTGAATGAAGCAATATGATGGACAGATGGATGGTCAATAGAAGTCCATTCGAAATACCACCAATGAATCAATTGAATGTGGAAATACCTCGCGACAATAATTTGGGAACTTCATCCAATTCGTGTGCTCACTCCTTCGATTCAGCTATTCATTCGACTTTTCATCGCAACAACACAACATTTTCAAATAATTTTGATGAGAATTCCAATACTGAATTATTATTAGATTTCAGTAATAACAACAACAACAACAACAATAAGAACAGTGAGAATAATCAATCTCCTTCCAATATGATTCCGATGGAATTTAGTTATCTATCCGATAATCAATTTTCGGAAGAGAATCGTCGAGATCTTTTCGGTTTCAACAATAACATTTGTTGTAATGAGATGAATACGGATGATAAAATAGACAAATTCTCTAAAGATCCATTATTATCGTCCGTGTCAATATCTTCTCCCAATGATAACGATCCACAAATTCAACAGGATTTACTCATGAATTCCGATCAAGACAATTTCAAGTCAGAACCTAATCATGAATTGATTGACAATTTGAATCGTTTCTCGTTGAATTCAGATAATCGAAATTATGAGAAATCGATTTTCAATAAAACTAAAAATCAATTCGATATGGAAGGAAATCGTTTCCAATCAATTCATGATAATATGTTTTCATCGAAAAACGAACCATTATTATCACGCGACGTCAATGACGATTCCGGTCAATATTGTTCATTTGATAATCATTTGAATAATTTTATGAAAACGGACAATGTGATAAATAGTAGACCGATAAAGATTGAGAAGATCCGTCAGGATTCAAATCAATCGATTATTCCCGAATCCTTCGACGATAATTATTTGTCAAATTATTCATTTTCATTACCGAACGATTATTATAATGGACAGGATATCTTCCCATTGTCGACACAGGAAGATAATTTGAAAATTTCAGAAGAAGAGAAAAATAGTCAAAATTCGAATTATGCCAACAATGAAGAAATGAATGATAACTTTTTAATGAATACGAATTATAATACGAATAATTTGAATGAATTTACGATGGATGTGAAGCGAGTTAACAATTCGACAATGAACCAATTTCCACTTATCATCAATCAGCAATACGGTCCGATAAATAATAAGAATGATTCGATCATGGGATTGTTGAATAACAGTGAAAAGCTTACTCAATTCTCATCATCATTCGATGATCGATATTTTTTAATGAATAAAAATAAATTTAATCACAATTCAGCTTGCTCTAATTACCATCAAAATACTTCACTTAAAACAAATACTTCCAATAACATCAATATTAGCAACAACAACAACAACAATAATAATAATAATAATAATAATAATAATAATAATAATGTGAGTAGTAGCGTTGTTGTGAAGAAAGTTAAGATTTTCTAATAAAGAAATTTAAATTTTATTTCATAAATGTTTCGAAGGAACCGGGGAAAAATAGTCGATTAAAGAAACCGGATGCCATAAGAAAGTTCCAATGTTCATATCCCGATTGTGATAAGGCCTATACGAAACGATCCCATTTGACGTCACATTTCCGATGTCATACAGGTTGGTCTCCCATATGAGATTCGATGTGAAATGAAATCATTTCAGGTGAGAAACCGTTCATTTGTAAGTTCGAGAATTGCAATTGGAGATTCGCCCGATCCGACGAGTTGACTCGTCACTCTCGGAAACATACTGGTCAACGACCATTCGTTTGTCCCAAATGCCATAAAGCATTCGCTCGATCTGATCATTTGAGTAATCACAAAAAGATGCATGAGAAACGACAACTACAATTGGAACGTCTCAATAATCAGCAAGAACAAACGAAGACTGACAGAAGGAATTCTCTCTCAACTACATCAGCGACGAAGTTGGCCGTCCAATATAATAATGTAGCGACAGTGTCCCGTTATCCTAACCAGAATACAATGACACATACTCAACAACCGAGACATGCTTTCCCCTTGCAATTGGATCAATCGTCATATGTGAATCGAGCGAATCTTCCCAATCGAATACCCACTCGTAAACGAGCCATCACAATTAATGTTCCATTTGAAGACATTCAAGATTTTGTGACGGGTAACGAAACAATAAAAGAAGAGCCGTTAACACCAAATTTTGGTCGTAATAATAATTTGAATAAAAATGATCAAATTAATAATAATAATTTTAATTTGAATCTTCCACAACAACAACATCAACAACAACAATATCAACAATATCAACAACAATATCATAATAATAATAATAATAATAATAATAATAATAATAATAATAATAATAATTCGATGAGAACGGAACGATTTGGTCAAATGAATAATTCGGAAATCCATCAGACGATGAACAATTCGAATGGTCCAAACAGTGAAACGGATACTGATATTACAATGACGAATAATAGTCGTTCAATGAATAGTAATAATATGAATTTGGATAATACGAATGGAATAAATGTTCCATCCACTTTATCATCATCCAACAATTTCCAAACGGAATTCAAATCGAATATATTCGACAGAAATAATATTAATTCAAATAGATAAATTCGGATCGTCTTTTTTTTCCGTTAACGGAAAAGAAATTCACGAATAATGGAGTTTAGAAAAAAAAATTTGTCAAATTATTTTTTTCAACATATTTTTAATTTTTTCCGATGTAACCAATTCATTTCATCGTCATCATTATGATATTCGTGTATATATTATACATCAAATTCTTCATAGAACTCTTTACATATTATTCATTTTATCTTCCCTCATATACAGAGATATATCTTTTTTTTTTGAAATTCTATTTGAAGTCTTAAGTTTCTTTGAAAGAAAACGATCGAATTAAATTAGTTTGATGATTAATTTATCGATTCTTTCCTTTCACCAAAAATTATTTTTATCATTTGCATTTCTCTCTTCTTTAACCTCCTCGTCATTTGACTGTTTTTCAATTTTGCGATACTTATGAATCACGAGTAGATGGTGACATTTATTCCCTTCATTTCATGTATCTCAACAACTACAAAAACGTTTCATTCGGTGAAATCAGATTATTGATTTTATTATTATGATCATTTTCAGCTCTTTTTTTTCCTCTCGATTAATTTTTCTTCATTGTTGTCAATGAAATTAAAATTAGTACTTATTCCGTTCTTATTAGATTTATTCCGTTTATTTAAAACCAACTACTAATTATTATAGCAAGTAAGGAATGTTGTGGATTTTGTTTGTGTATCTGGAGGAGGAATTTTCCATCTACAATCAAAAAAATTTCCTTCCCAAATGTTAACAAGTTCCAATTAGCGAATGTCAAGGTTTGAATAGATCAAATGAAATCTCCTAATAAGATCAACATGTTCGACAGATTTCCTTCCAGTTCCTTCACAAGACGAGATTTAGACACATTTGGAAAGGAAATCGAATGTCTACCGACTCTTTATAAAATTGGATTAGAATCTTTAGTTCTTATGAAACTTGTTTATTTGAGCACATATTCTTTTGAATACAATTAAAATGTTTGTCTAACAGAAGATTTATATGTATAAGGAAATTTATGATTCATCTTTATTTTGTTTCATTGTTTGATTTTCAAATGTTAGATTGATGTTATACGTAATATCTCAAAAAATAACAGTAAAATATTATTAGAATGTCCATCAATTCAACTGAATTGAGGAGTATGAAGAAGAAGGAATCGAATATGTTTATACGTTTCAATAAAAACACATCAGTTTCTATGGCGTTTGTAGGATGATTAGATGATGCTCAAATAGATATCCATTAATATTCGTCGAATCAACTTATTACATAGGAATCACTTCTAATTATTCTGAAAAATAATGGAAAGACGATTTGCTCATGAAGAAATGAGCGGAGAATGGGCGCCATAGATGGATTTTATCCAAATTATTTATTTGAAACATAAAACAATCTTCCTCAAATTTTCCGTCTAATGATATGAAAATTGTCTAATAATAATTCGTAGTTATATAATGCTCCGTTGTCCTTCACATATATTTGGAATTACCAGTTATTTTTCTGTTTTTTTCCGAATTCTTTCTTTATTCCGTTTCGACTTCGTCTTATCAGTTCATCATCATCATCATCGTCAATATCATCATCTATCTTCTGCTTATCTGCTTTTTAGTTTGAGTGAGGAACAATTTCGTTTAAGCACATATTCAAATTTCTTCGTTTATTTGTCTGTCTTTCTTCCATTATGAGTTATCGATCGTCACGATATTCACGCTACTCACCTGCCACTAGCGGCTATACTTCCTCAGTTAAATTTATTTAATTGGAAATTCGAATGAGAAATATTATTCAAATAGAATCGAAATGATACTCCGAATCAACTGCGTTCGTATCGTGAGGAGAGTATCGAAACTGAACATGAATTACGTGTGATGGTTAGAAAGATTGTTGTTGTTTGTAAAGTAGAAATGAAATTAATTGTTTAATTTGTTGATGGATTGAATGGATTGTTATCGATTAATTGAAAAAGTTTGAGAAGGAAGTAGATAATCTTCGTATGGAATTGGAAGAAACAAATATTAAATTAAATGAAATGATCGCCTCACGAGATAAAGAAGTTCGTTTATTACAAATAATTGTGTGGAAATTATCTTCCTTCTTATCTCTATCCCTCTCTATGTTCATCTGATCATATCCTCTTCTCCGTTCTTCTCTCCCACATTCAAGTTTGATGAGAGTCGTTTATTACGAAGACAATTGCAACAACTCAAAGAGACTTGTTCTACATCAAATACACAAAAATCGAATGATCACAATCAGCAACATCTGGATGAGAAGAATAATCACCGATCGAATGCATTCCGGCAAATGGAATCATTACTCGATTCATTATCGGAAGAGAATAAACGGTTAGATAGAAATTCCACTTTCATCATTTCTTCCTTCTTCTCATTCCATTCATTCATTCATTTTTCTTCTTTTTTCCATTTTCATTCAAAGACTTTCATCATAATCATAAACATTCATTATCAAATTAACAATTGTAAGATAAATTTCATCAAAATCATTTAATACTTTTCATCTTTCCATCTCTCTATCTATCCTTCACTAAAGATTAAAACGAGAATTACGTTCTAAACAATCAGATCCTTATAAATTTTGTAGAAAAGTTTTTGAACATTTTTCGAAGATTTTTAATTTTTCAAATTTTAAAAGATGGAAGATTCACCATCAACCACCGCAACAACACCTGGAACAACATCATCATCAGGCGCTTATGAAGTGGATAGATTAAATTTGACGATTGACGAACGAGATCTGGAAATTAAAACATTGAGAGACGAGCAGGAGAAGATGGAGAATATGTTGAATGATTTGAAAGAGAATTTGAAATTGAGTGACGAAACAATTCAATCTCAGAAAGTTAATTTAGACAATACAGTTAAAGAGAAGAAACAATTGAAAATGAGTATGGAAGAGCAGGAATCGTTAAGAAACGAGAAAAATACTGATCGAACGAAATTGAAACAAATTCAAGATTATCAGGAACAAGCTGAAATTCTAACAGAAGAACGTGATGATTTATCGATTCAATTGATGAAATGTAAAGAAGAAATTCAGAGACTTCGTATGAAAGTTCATGAAGATAAAGAAGATTTCGAACGTGAACGCAATCTTCTTGATAAGAAAGTGTCATCGAAGAATTCGGATCAATTGAAAGAAGTGGAATTGTTAGAACAAAAATTATTTCAAGCGGAAAGGAATACGACGAAATTACAGGAACAATTTAGTGAACAACAAAAAGATTCGGAGTTCGTTGCACAACATCGTATCGAATTATTAGAGAAACGAATTAAGTCGTTGGAGAAGGAACGTGACGATATTCGATTACTTCAAAATGGCAACGAAGAAGAAATCGATCGGTTGTCAATCAAAGTGAGAAGTCAACAAACGGAATTGTTAACGCAGAAAACGGAAATGGAAAATGCTCAGGAAGAAGTCTCGTCGTTGGTAAGAGAGAAACGTCGATTAATTGGTCTCTTTCCATTATGTTCAATTTTTTTTCATTCACATTTTAGATGAATTGGAATCATTGAAATCGGAATATGAAGAAACATCAACGAAACTATCGTCAATTGAAAAACAGCGACGACAATTAGATAATGATCGATCGACAGTACAATCGAAATATGACGATTTGAAAGATGAATTTCATCGATATCGAACCAAGCTCCAAAATACCAATACACAAATGAACAAGATGAGAGAAGAAGGAGAAAAAAATAAATTGGAGAAAGATGAAGAAATTAGTTTATTAAAGTTCTTGTTCAATTATAAAAAAAAAAATTGAATTGAATTCGATTTAGAACATCTCATAAAAAGACGATGGATCAACTCCAGGAAACTAATCAAATGTTAGACAATAAATTAAAGAATGAATTACAAAGAATGAAATTCAAATATCAAACTGATATGAACGACCAACAACAGAATATGGAGAGTGTTGTTAAACAGAAAGTTGAATTAGAAAAGAAAATGAAAAGAATCGAAAATGAATATCGAGTTAGAATGATGAATTCAAATTTTCTATTAAAACATCTTCTGTTCAATAGGATTTACAAAAACGTCATGATGATGACGTCATTTCGAAAGATAAACAAGATTTGGAACAACAACAACAACAAAAACAGATTAGTCGATTAAAAGAAGAGTGTGATCAATTGAAGATTTTGGTGGAGAAAGTTTTTTAATTTTTGAAATTAACAATCATAAGTGATTTGGGTTCAAATAGGTTGAAAGAGAAAAACGATTGTTACAAGATGAAAGAATGACATTAAATAACGATTTCACTCTCCAAAAACAAGAGTATGAGAGAATGATTTGTGAGAAAGCTCATATTGATGGTCGGTGTTTTGAGGAAAGAAAAAAATTTAATTTCTAATTTTTAATCTAGGTGACCTTCAGAGAACGAAGAACGAGTTGAGTTTGTTGCAAGACGATTTTGGAGAGTTGGAAAGAAAACAGAAAAATCTCAATTCGGAGAATGGCCTCCAACATAAAGAATTGGTAGAATTGAGAGAGAGAAATGAGGAATTGGAAGAAGATAAAATCCATTTGCAGAAACAAATAAATATTTTGAAATCAGATAATATTTTGGATACGAAACGATCACCGAGAATAAGAAAAAATGAACAAATTGCAGCGAAGGTTTCATTTGAATTTCAGTTGAATTGAATTTGTTGAATATCGACAATTTTCCTCATAGCAAAGTGAATCGTTTTTGAGGGAGATTGATGAGGAACGGAAACGTTCCACAAATCTTTTCCATGAGAATAAGAGGAAAGAGAAATTATTAGGAGAATTAGGAGAGAAATTAGATGAGGAGGCTCGTGAGAAAGACATTCTCCAACAGTCGAATCGTCGACTAACTGAAAAATCGAAAGAATATAAAATAGAATTACAACGAACCGTTAGTAATTTTTTCTGGTTACGATAAAAGTGAATATGATAAAATAAAAAAGGAAGAGAAATTGATGATAGTTCAAAATTCATGTCGTCGATTGAAACGTGAATTAAGTGAATCGTTATCGAACAATAATACAAACAATAACAATGACAACAACAACAACAACAACAACAGTTCGATTGATGAGGAAATGATTTCTGAGAGTAATTCTCATTATCATAATAATTCGAATGAATCATCAAATTATAAGTTCTTCAACGAACAACATTCTCAACATTCACATTATCCAAATAAATCTTTCCAATCGTCAGTTGAAAGTGATACAACGACTGACAACGATCAAATTTTTCAACAAGACGAAATGATATCTAATCCATCCCGTGATCAAATCATGAAATATCTAAACAATGGAGATCAGTATCATGATGGAACATCAGATAGACAATCGATAATCTCGAAACGATCGCGAAAACCATCAAAAGATGTAAAAAGAACTCATTTTAAAGAAGAACAACGAAAAAAACAACATCGAATTGTTGCCGTATCAGCCATGAGTGATTCGAAACATTTAAGTCGATTTTTAGGCGACTGTCGAAAACAACAACAACAACAACAACAACACCAAAAACGACATGAGAATGAATTTTATTATGATAATTCGAGTAATTCGAACGAATATGAAAATGAGGAAGGATCAGAAAACAATCTGAATGAAAATCGAAAGTATTTCTTTCATAAACATTCCTCCGAACATTCTCAGATTTGTTTCTTTTTCATTAGAATTATTCGTTTTTAGCATGTTATTCTTCTTCCTTTCGTTTAGTTGTCGAGAACTAAATTGATTAAACGAATTATTTAGTATTATATTTTTTTCCAAAAAAAAATTGGTTGATTTCGACAATAAAATAGAATCCGATAGAATAGAAAATTATATGCACAATAAATGTTTATGGCAGATAACATAAAATTAGAATAAAGTATAATTTCAATTTTTAAATGTGAATTTAATTTATATTTATGTTTTATGTCGTTTATTATTATTTTCTTCTTGTCTTTCGTAATTAGAATGAACAAAAGTGAAAGATTATCTCGAGATTCATCATTACAACGATTCACTCCAACTCCGTTCAAATCGCGATTTTATAATCCTTCCAAACGACCATCAATCATCGCTCCATCATCACCATCAATTATTTCTGATGTGACTTCATCTGAAAATATTGAACATATTATGCGTCGATACGCTCAACCAGCTCCATCAATATCATCCTTGTCATCTTCAATGCAATTGAGACGAAAGAAATTAAATATCGCTAACAACTTACAAACAGACAGTACGACTACTCTAGTCAATGATAAACAAGACGAGCAAACCGCAACGACAATTGAAGTTGAACCGTCATGATATTGATAAATAGTTTATTTAAAATGAAATAATTTTTTAAAATTGGATTTGTCATTTCTTCTATTGTCTTCCATCTCCAAATTAATGAATAATTTCTATTTGGCAAATATTGAATGAGTCATATGAGATCTAACGATTAAAATTCATAAAGTTTAATAAAGATAATTAAAAAGAGATTTCTATCTGAAATTGAGAAATCGAGAAAATTAAGAAAGTGGAACATAAATAAAATGATTTTGAATGAATATTAAGTGGAAAATTAAAAATTTTCAAATATTTCAACTGTTAAAATACTGAAAAAATTCGGGTTATTATTCTTATTCTTGTTGTTGTTGAGCTGAGAATTGATTACGATCAATTTAATGTTACGTTATTTATTTTTTGCCGTTCTTGTTTTTGTTGAATTAACGATCATTTAAAGGTTTCATTATGACCAAATTAATTTGGAGAATCATACGGATTCATTTGAGAATTATTTTTGTTTTGGCTCAATAATTTGGATTGAAATTGTTTAAGGTCTGAGAATATAATTGTTCAATTTGCTCATTGGTTAGTACGGAAGATGTTGTAGGTGCAACTGTTGAAGATTGATTAGTAATTTGTTGAGATTGTTGTTGTGGAAGATGCTGTGAATTGAATGTTGTTTGTAGATAGTTCTGGTAGAGATCGTTACATTTATTTTCGGCCGGTTCATTTACTTGAAATTCGGGAAGACGAGAATAGAAATTGAATGAGTTTGCTGCTGCTGCCGCTGCCGCTAATGGATATCCATTAAATAATAAATCATTCGTTAATTCATTATTTACTTCTTCCGTTTGTCCTTGTAAGAAGTATGGGAGATAATTGTCTGATATATTTTTATTAGAATTCACATTACTCATTGTGGTTGGTGGGAATTTCGACTTCTTAATACTCTTATCCTCTTTATCTTCTTTCACTTCTTTCATTTCCTTATATTTCAAATTATCTTTCAAATCATCATCTTTCCCGATATTTTCAATCTCGTCATCTTTGTCTTCCTTGTCTGAAAGTTTTTCTTCATCTTCAACTATCTCGTCATCCGATTCACATAATAGCGATTGAGAGATATCATCGCCCGTATTCTTCACCAATTTCTTAAATTTTGATCTTTTATTTTGGAACCAAATTTTCACCTAAATTAAACAATACATTATTGATGATTATCGAATATAATATTAACTTGAGTTTGAGTTAAGCCTAAACTGGCTGCTAATTCGGCTCTTTCGGGTAAGGCCAAATATTGAGTTCGTTGGAACCGTTTATTTAAGATTTGTAATTGCATACTCGAATAAATTGTTCTTGGCTTTCGGATCTTCTTTCCTCTCGGTGTCATTTTAATACCTAACGATCTAGCCGTTGCTAACGAATGAGGATTAACTAGAAATTATAAAATGAAAATGAACAAAGAAAACAATTTAATTTGTACTAACAGGAAGTTAAATTGAATGAGCTGGAACTCTTTACCGATTTGTTCGCTATTTGCTCCGTTACAACATTTGAGATCGTTGAATTATTTTTATTCTCATCATTCTTATTATTGTTCTTATTGTTCGTATTATCCTCGTCGAGTTTCCCTTTAATTTCACTATCTATCATCGTCTGAAATTGTGGTAACTTTCTGCTGGAACCATCCAAAAAATAGTTTGGGAGGAACATTGTCATATCACCAGAATTTTGTGGAACTTGTTGTTGTTGTTGTTGTTGTTGCAATGCAGCAAAATTAGAAAGCAGATGTTGATAAGATGAAAATTGATCGTTTGATGGCAAATTAATGCAATTATTAAAACTTGGCGTTGTTGAAATGAGATTTGGTGATGTGGTCTGGGGAATCTGATTGTAGACGAATGATGTTGTTGTTGTCGTTTCGTTGAGAACTGGTAAATGTGATTGAGTTGTTGATGGGATAGAAGTGGATAAATTGGTCATCGGTAATGATGTTGTAGGATTCAACATTAATGATAAATATTGTCTTCGATTATCATCGATACTGTCATCAATTCCACTATCATCAATAACGGCGTTACCAATAGTTGACGTGATTGGATTAGAAGGAATATTAGCTGATTGGAGATTCGATTGAATTTGTTGTAAATATTCTGTATAGGATGTCAATAAATTATTCATCGGTTCTTTTCGGGCATATTTCGCCATAATCGCTTCATCTAATTTGTATTTCAATTCATGTTTATTCTCGTCGAAATCACTTGGACATTTCAATGTCGAATGTTCCGAGCTACTGCTCGTATGTGAAGTATTATTTCCACTATCGTCGTCATCATCCGAACGACGAGATGTTGGATATGTAGATGTATCGATTTCATCGATTTTTCTTTTCTTCGATTTTTGCATTTCACTCGTACAGTTTCTTTCTTCTCGAAGTTGATTCGAATTATGATGAGTATTCAAATTCCTCATACTCTGCAATTGAAGAATTTCATTCATTTCACAATTATCTCTGTTGGTGGAAAGAATGAGAATAATTCAATACTTATGCAAATCACAAGAGGTGAATAAAATCCGCTTCAAAGATGAATATGAATCCGCCAAAAATTATCGATAAGCTGTATGAAGATGAATTTTAAAAGTGAATGGAATAATTGAAGGTACTTCAGATGTTATCCAAAAAATTTCAAAAAAAACTATTTCGAGATGTTTCTCGTCAAATAACTTTAGCTAGTTTTATATCGAACACTTACTCGATGATTTCTATCACTAAATCAGAAATCGTTCGAGACTGATTTGCGTGGGAGAAAATTGGAACATAAAAATATTTTGAGTAAAAATTCTTTTCCTTATGCAATCCAATTGTCGTGTGCACATATCAAACAGAAAGGATTGTGTGAGAACTGAAATCATGTTACATTAATTAGCTGATCTTTATTGTGGAAGTTCGTTCTCACGATGGATGAAATTCCCACATCAATTTTCCCTCCCATCATCTCCATTGACCTACACTACATTTCATGAGAAATTTTACGATTGATCATTTGATCTCAATCCATCCCCACTATTATTATCGACAGATGATTTACTTATTTATCGAAAAAAAAACAACTAAATATAAATTGGAGGAAATTTCTAAACATTTGGTCCTTGAAATCTTTGAAATTTATTGGGGGGGAAATAGAGAAAATATTTCCTGCTGATTATCAAACATATTTTCCTCGAATTACAAACAATTGAAATGGAAAGAAAAATTTGTTCTTTTGTGACATATACATTTTGTTCGGTTGAAGAGAAAAGTATTATCGCGAATTTAGTTTCTGTAAAATGTTATCGAAATTCTAATAGGACATTCCAATACTTTTATCATTTACCATCAAACAACTCGTTGATGGAACTTATCGTTTGAAACGAGAATTGACGATAAGTGAAGTTGGGAGAAAAATACGATTTGTTTGTAAGAAGTGATTGTGGAGAAGAAACGAAAGAAAGAAAAACATTTGTCAAATGAATGACGAATATCCATCAAATCTGATTGGTGTATATTAAGCCGCTAACAAGTAGAAGATAAAGAAATAGAAAAGGATTATTATCATTAAACATCTCAGAATAATTATCTCCGAATGATAATTCGGTCGAAGGTCGACGACAAATTCTAATAATATTATTAAGAAATATTAATTAAAATGATTTACGTTCTTGGATATTGGGAGGGGAATAAAATTCATTTAAAATATTGAGAACTTTCTACGAAACTATGTCAAATAAGTAACTGATCGAGGGTAAATTAAAAGCTAATCCAAAAATTGAGTTTCTCTAAAATTCCAGTGAACATTTCGACTATTATCACCTGAGAGTGGCGAAGGAATTTCGTCTGATATCTGTTTGAATCGTTTAATTTCCAGTTATATGACATTCCAATCAAATTTCTCGAACAACCGAATAACTAAATTAACTAACGGTGATAATTGGTGTAATAGAAAAATATTTTGGGGAGTAAAAGAAAGAAAGAATGAACGAACAATTTAACTGGATAAGAGAATTTTGGGGGGGAAGATAAAGACCGAGAGAGGAACTAAAGAGAAGGAAGAAGTCTCAGATGTCTCCCGTGAGATGAAGAAGAAAGAGGAATAAACTTTTTTATCTAAACACAGCAGCATAATTTGATTGTGAATGGAACGATGTGCAATCAATTGCATAGGGTGAAATGGCGGTGAATGATGTCAGAAGTCGAAATTATCAGATTCAACAAACCATAATAGTTTCAATTGTAAGAAAGCGGCGATTGAAATCAAATTAATATGAAGAAAAATGAACAAGATATAGTGTAGGAGAATGGGAAAGGTAAATGAGAGAGAAATCGCCGACTATCGACCATATTATCGTCGATTTTTATTCGTACGGAAAACAATGAATTTCTTGTATTGGAGAAGAAAAGATTTCGAATTGAAGAATGAGAAGAGAATGAGAATCGTCATAATCATAATCGAAGAAGAATAATAATAAAAGAGTCTATACTGAACGATACGAGATATTTAGTTAAAATACAAAACAGAATCTGAATTGTTGATTATTGATTGAAAACAATTGAATCGTTCCTCGAAACAATGTAGCCTCACAGTAATTATAAATTACATCTACACACATCCTATCAAATATTGATAAAAAATACAAATCGTGTCAATCTTCACCTTGAGGCATTGACGAATCTTCCTTTCCTCTCCTACCACATACACGAGAGATATATTCCTGTTGGTATTCGATGGATATGATAGGTATTTTGATTGTTCCTAAATACAAGGCAAATGAATGAATGAATGAATGAATGATAATAATAATGCCTTTATCTTTTCCAAATCGTACGGATTGTAAGTTACAATCAATTTCACAAATATCGTCAATCATTCAATGGAATCATAATAATTTTCTTTTGGAGATTTAAAATCATCGAACAATTGATGAGGGAGGAAGAAGTGGGAGTTCTTGAGGGAATGTGCTATATCATTCGACACTCCATCATTCTGAAAAAACAAGATGAACAGTGGAGATAAGACAAAGTTGACCATTCTATCTGGTTAATACCTGACGAAGTAGTTCTCGCTAAACAGGATTAACTTCCTGTCTCCTACTTATTTTGCATGAACTACCAAAATCTTTTCCGCCCTTCCATTTTCTATGGCAGTTATTATCTGCAAATCATGACAGCTGCTCCACAACTTTCCAAATGGTTTCAAGTACCAATTTGATTTGTTCACTGATCATTGTTCGAATCGGATTTGAAAATCATTGAAAATGCGCTAGAATTGAATAGTGGCAATTATGCCCTTCCAATTAGTTATTAAGAAGAAGATTAGTTTGTGGAGCGAAGAGGAGAACAATAAAATAATTGTTTTTCATGGCACCGTAGTGTTCGTGATGTAATTCAGGTGAAAACGTACGAAATCGAACGATAATTGTTAGAACGGTGGAAAGAAAGGAGACGAATTGAGAAACAATCGAAGAGTTACTCTCCGAAATGAAACAATAAAACGATTGAACTTACTCAATCGTTGTGTGAAACGTTATAGTTCGTTTCATAGAAAAGGCAAATTGGGCGAACGAACGAGTGACAAATATCCATTGCTGACTGTCAATCATTCGAAAATGTAATTCACTCAGATAAATTCATCATCGGCGTCACCCTTCAGTTTCGATATAATTGTTTCCGCCCAATTATCTTCCTTTTGGCACATCGCATTCACATCATGTATTCCTTTCAATTTCTCCAACATTCGTTGGAGACATGCATATTTATAACTCCGAAGCAATGCTAAAACATTTGCTCGACTACTTTAGTTTAGCGTCGAACTTTCCTTCCATGCAGATTTGGATGTGAACGACAATAATCTCGCTTGATTACGTTCACACACACACACACACATATATATATATAAGCACACAATTACACACATATTCACACACAGACACACATATAAACACAATACATAAACATGGAGAATGTTGATGAGTAATGAAATGTTATAGTTCTATTCAATATGTGCGGATAGTCGAAAGGGAAATATTATGAAACAAATCTGAAGAGCAACAAGTTCGAACTAATAAATAACTCTAACTCACAGCACAATAAATGAATAAATTCTAATTTTTATTCTTTGTATTACAGTTAAGGTTTCCGTTGTGCTCGACGTTAATTATAATGTTTGAATAACATTGATACATCTTCGACTTACATTTGGCAAATCAGGAGAATTTTAATTATAGTTCTCCTTCCCATATCACACTCTCCCTTCCCTCTCACTTTCGTGTGTTGGTGACGAATTGTTCATAAACTGTTTCTTCACTTATAATTTTCGTGAAGGAAGTAAATATTTTTACATTCGTAGTCTAATTATAAACGAGAATGTTCGTCATTTCGGAGTTGGAGCGAAAGATCCTTTATTTTTCTCAAATTCGACAAAGTGTTACAATACTCATTTAGTATAGTGGGCAGAATTTCAATTGGAGGGAATGGAAATCGTTCAAAGAAAATGTCATTTGATTCACAAATATTTCTTCAAATTTCCATTCATCTTTCCCTTCTAACTGGCATGACTGGAAACATTAATAATGAGTGTTTCAATTCGTTTTTCGTTCTGCAAAATTTGGCTTTTGATCGAAGTAATCTTTTCATAAATATCTTCAATTTGCTGCTCAATTTCTTTCTCCTGCTTCTGCAGAGGCAATAGCTGATCCTCCAAATTACTATAAAAGAGGATTATTATGTGAAGATTGAGCGGCATCTTACGATGAAAGGAAACTAACGTTTTCTGCATATGATATTGACGTCGAACTTTAATAAAATCATTACTCCACTCATTTCGTTCCCTCATCATCAGATCCATGTCCTCCATCAAACTGTCAAGTATACGACCAACTGGTCCAACTCTAAATACGAAGTTCAGTACGAAAACAACCATTTAATGGTCTCCCTAAAAATTCAAAATGAAACTTTTTAGTTATCGATTGAATTTTGTTTTGCATATCTGAAATTTCTTCTTCTAAATCATGTCGTCGTTTTGTTTCCATTTTCGAGAATTCATCTTCGACAACACTCGGTCGTGATGAAAGTCCTGTGACCATCGTATTTTCAATCTCTCTTTTCGATTGAATAATTTTAGTAACGAGACCTCCATGTTCGTCGTCCTTATCATTTTTTATATTGTCCTTTAAATTCGAAATAATGAATTTGTGACAATTAAAAAATTCTTAACAAATTCGTCATCCATTAAAATATTATCATCCGCTGTCTCTTTTACTACAAATTCATCGTCTTCCACTTCATTATCGGCTATAACTTTAGCAATCTGAGGGAGATTTGCTTCTTTATTTCGAACAATTCTCGTGTGCTGAACTGGTTTATTTTTAATAATTTCCGTTTTTCTTGGACTTGATGGACGATCGAATTCGTTTGCGAATTCATTCGAACTTTCTGCTGGACTCAATTTGATGTCTCCAAAAATCTCATCACTTATCGCTCCGACATCCATATTCTCTGGTTGGACAATCATTGGTCTTTTCTTCGTTTCTTTCGGTTCATCTTTTGTCGGTTCTTCGTCAGTACTTGCGAACGGATCATCTGATATTTCTGGATTTTCGATGGGCGGCAAATTAAATAAATCTTCTTCTTCGTCATTTTTTTTCGTTTCATCTTTTGGTTGATCGCCTGGTTTCTCTTCCGAATCTTCAGGAAAACTAAGAAAATCATTTAATTCCTTATCTTCCAAAAGAGCTTGTTTTTTTTCTTCTTCCGCTGCTTTTTCCATTTCTTCTTCTTCTTCTTTCGTTGGTTTCGGAGGTTCACCAAATATTTCATCTGATAGATTTGCTATACTTTTTCTATCATTTGTCGTTGACTTTCTGATACCATCAATTGATTTTTTCGCAGCTTTAGCTGCTTCAGTTTGCGCGAGACCTACACCAGGTTCACTTTCAAATTCACGAGTTTCAATGGGAACCGGTTCATCTTCCTTTAATTCAATTCAGTAAAATCATTCATTAATATAAGAGAAACTTTTTGATTTTCGATTAACGACTCAAATTGATCGTCCTAATTGTTAAAAATAATTAGAAGGAAAAACATTATCATATTTATCTTAACTTCAACAACTTGAAATGACTTTTTTTCTTCTTCGATTGCTACAGTATCCTAAAAAAATAAGATAATAAATCTCCATACAATAATTTTATTACCTTATTTGTTTCTGGAACGTTCATTCCAAATGGATCTTCCGAATTATCTTGAAAAGGATCTTCTACTTCTACTGCAGTTCCTTTCTCGAATTCATTGGGTTTTGGTCCAAGTACATCTTCTGCTGTTACACCAAATCCATCTTTATCTGCACTCTCATTTGTAAATGAATCTAAAGGCACATCATTTTTTATGTTCTATTTTAATTTTATCAATTTTAAAATAATCAAATATTATTTAATTTATAACTGAATCTTTAGTCTCTTCGAAAACATCGTCTTTAGCTTCCTCAAAACGATCATTTTTAACTTCTTCCAATTTTTCGTTTGTTGTTTGTCCAAAAGCGTCGTCTTTTGTTTCTCCAAAACCATCATCTTTAGTTTCCCCAAAAACGTCATTTTTTGTTTCTCCGAAAGCGTCGTCTTTAGTTTCTTCAAATGTGGTGGGCTCACTATTTTTCTTTATTTCTCCAAAGTTTTGGTCTGCGTTTTCCGTCAAACCTTCACTAATATTGTCTCCAAATGGATCTTCGGTAATATCTGTAGTCATTTCATCATTAAACTTGTTCGGTTGCTCTCCAAAACCTTCAGTTGAATTTATTGGCAAACTATTTCTTAAATTTTGTATAACCGTCCGATTTGGTTTCTGTTAATGCACTTTCACCTACTGTCGGATTGAGTGAATCGAATGATGTACCGTCCAGTACATCGTTATCATTATGTAATGATTTAGTCATCATTGATGCTGAAAAGAGATTTATTCCTTTTCCAATTTTTCAAATTGAACTTGATGGAAAGAGATGTTTCACTTCATCACTTTCTATTCGAATTACAATTATAATGAGAAGAAATTGGAGAATTAAGGAGAACTTTCCAAATTCTTCTCTTGGATATCACCTTCAATAATTTTATTAACTTCTTAACATAATTTCTATTAAAAGTAACTTGATATTTCAGTTTCTGTTGTCCCACTAGCTAAAATAGAATATTTAATTTTCAACTTTCAAAAATTGAACTTGGTTCATTTTCTTTTAAAACATTACTTATTGCATGGGCACCAAAATCTATGAAAATTACTTATTTTTTACGATAAGTTCATACCTTTAACCTGATAATTGGTCAGTTCCACTATCTAAAAAAATTGTTTGAAATTTTTAAAATTTAATTCTCAACTTGTTGTTTCGTCGCCATTGGTCGTATCGAGATCTTCATTAGGAAGATCGGTGAATGGATCGATTGCGTCAGGAATAGTTTCCGTTAAATGTTCGGTGTTTTCCGTTGTTTTTCCGTCATCCGTTGTCATCGTCTCCCCGAAAGTTGTTTCTGAATAAATCATATTAGATTGATGGATAATTAAATTGACAACCTTCACTCTGACCGTCATCTAATGGTGGAAATTCGGAACCAGTTTGAACACCTTTTCATTTTTGGAATTAAATTAGAATAATCAAAATTATCACAATATTAACTATTGAATGGATCATCAAAGGGATCATTTTCACTTTCGGAAGCATTCCAAGATAAATTGCCTTCTTGACGATTCTTACAATTTAACATGTTTATGAAATTTTGTGGATCGGATTTTCGATTCTATAAATTCTCATTTGTTAAATAATTTCAATTAGTCTGAACTTCTTGATAAATATATTTCACGACTTTCAATGCATATTCCGTGTCATTCTTTATAAAAAAAGAGATTATAAAATTAGAAAGAATACACGATGAACTTTCTTCGCAAAAATTTCCCGCAGATGTTTCGACATCGTTTTTAGCTGATAGTTCTCCGATACCAATTTAGTTTTACCTTTGGTCATTATAACTGAAAATTAGTGAATTATTTTCAAGGTGTCTACAATGTCCAAACTGATAAAGAGACGAATTTTAAAGTACAAAAATTTTGCTCGACTAGACGTCTTTTTCAAATTGATCAATTTCTGTTATCTATTGAAAAATTTAACCATTATATAATTGTTCGACATCTCTTTAGGTGTCAATAAACCGTGAGCATATTTATTCGAACCAATTTTCTTTAATCAATTAAAACAAATAGAATTAGAGTTCAATCACTCTTTAAAATTCAAACAGATACTAATTCAGTCTGAATGATTTTCATTCCGGAGATTAATCTCCGATTTTTTTCTTCCATCTCATCAATCACTTCACAACTCTTATCCATTAGAAGGAAAGTAATGATATATAAAATTGAAATAAAACAAAAATTTAGTTTTTGAATTTCTTCCAAACGTTCCCAATCTTTACATAAAAATCAACCATAATTAGTTTTTAAATTGATTTATTCTACATTTTCATCCCGAGAGTTCATCTTTTCAAATCTAATCCGAAATATTTAGAGTTTTTATGTTAGTTATATATGTTTTATATTATGTTAGAAGGTAGAAATTATAATTGGTTAATTTTTTTTCTTGAAGAAATAATTTTAATTATTTATAATAAACTCAATTGGAGATTGAGTGGAATAATTAGAATTTGATGTATTCGATTTCTGTTTTTCATGATTTCATGAGAATTTTTGAAAATTTGAATTTTAAGCTTTTTAAAAATCTCCTCACGTTTCATTCGGAGTTAATCTCAATAGGGAGATAATGGAAGATAATGTTAAGCAGACGCATAAGAAACATGCACCGAGTAAGAAGAAGAAAACGAATAAGATTAGTGGGAAGAAACTGAATCCGAAGGCGTTCAGTATAAATAAAGTGAATGCTGCTCGGAAAACATTTAATCGTTCAGCTGATCATCAAGCGAAACGATTGACAATTCCAAAAGTAGAACAAATAGTTGAACAATTACCACCATTAGTTGTAGCGATTGTGGGACCATCAAAAGTTGGAAAGACAACATTATTGAGATCATTAATAAAGAATTATACAAAAGAGAAATTAGTGGATTTGAAAGGACCGATAACAATTCTTACGAGTAAATTGAAGAGAGTGACATTACTTGAATGTCCGAATGAAATGAATGCAATGATCGATGTAGCTAAATGTGCTGATGTTGTTCTTCTATTGATTGATGCAAGTTTTGGATTCGAAATGGAAACATTTGAATTCCTTCACATTTGCAAAGTTCATGGAATGCCCAAAATTATCGGTGTGATGACTCATCTCGATATATTTAATACTGATTCAAAATCGTTAAGAAAACGAAAGAAAACGATGAAAACGAGATTTTGGACAGAAATTTATTCGGGAGCGAAATTGTTTTATTTTACAAAAGTCGAAAAATTTTCGTTAATTTCAAATAAAGAATCGTTGAAAGAATTGCAAATTTATGATAAAAGAGAATCAGCGAATTTGGCTCGATTCATTTCAACGAGCAAATCTCGTCCGGCTGATTGGAGGAATTCTCATCCATATATTTTATGTGATCGAATTGAGACGAGTGAATTGAATGAGAAGAATGGAACGAGAAAATTGTTGTTATATGGATATTTGCGTGGAACGTCGATTCAATTGAATAATATCAATTTACATATTGGTGGAGTGGGAGATTGTTGTGCGGAGAGTGTAAAGAAGTTGAATGATCCATGTCCATTAATTCTCAATAAAAATTTTGATGTGGATAAGAATAGTGGGAAACAATCGAGGAGGAGATTGAATATTTGGGAGAAGAGAGTTTATGCTCCATTCGCTGGTGTCGGAGGATTGTTATATGATGATGATGCCGTTTATATCGATACAAAAGGATCACATCTGTTTAATAATAAAACAGATAATCATTCGAATAAGAATAATCAAATGAAAGAGATTAGTAATTTATTTAATAATATTTTAGAAGAAAAAAATATTGATGACGAAGATGATGATAATGAAGAAGAATATGATGAAGAAGAAGAAGAAGATGATGATGATGATAATGATGATGATGATAATGATGATGATAATTATAATGATGATGATGATGAAGAAGAAGATGATGATGATGATGATGATAATGATAATGATGATGATGATGATAATTTAGAATGGAAAATTGATGAGAAGAGACGTCGTTTAGATTTGAATTCTTTAAAGAAATTTGAAAAAAGAATAGAAATAAAAGACAGTCAATCAGATGATGATGATGAAGATGATGAAGAGTTGAAGAATATATGTCGAGATACAAATGAAATAATGATGGAATATGAAGAGAATATTCCAAGTGAGAGTAGATATATTGATTGGAAGAGAATTATTTATCCAAATGATCGGACGAACGATGATAAAACAAATGAGAATAATGAAGAAGATTCACTTTCTTCCGGATTACTTAATCCCAAAACATCAATTGACGAATCGTTGATGGATAACACTGAACTGTTGATGAATGATGAACCTGGAAAAATGACTAATTTGGTCGATTCGATTGTCGATCTTTTTCCTGTTGGCAAATGGTCTATGGTCCAAGACGCACATCGATTACAACAAGATGACGAGAAGCAAATTGATGATTTCGAAGATTTGGAAGATCATATAGATGATAAGAGAAAACAAATGAATAATTCAGATGATGAAGATGAAATAATGAGTGATGGAAATGAAGAAATAAATGATGTTGATGAAGAGATGGAGGAAGTAAATGAAGAAGAAGATGATAATGATAATGATGATGGTAATGATGATCAAATGAAAGAGATGGATGATGATGAAATTGATAAAGAATATTTGAGGAAGAAATTAGAGAAAAAGAAGAAATTCAATTTATTATTTGATAAAAAGAAAAGTAATGAAGATGATGATGAAGTGTCTGAATCGAAAGAGATTAATGAAGAATTAGATACGGAAGAAAAGAAACATCATGGAAGATATATTGAACATGATGCAGATCATTGGAAATATTTAAAAGAAAATGCAGAAAAACAAACACTTAAAAATGAGATGTTGGCCAAAGATGCTCCATTAGATGTCATCGGATATTTGCCTGGTGTATATCTTCGTTTAGAGTTGGATAATATGCCAACGGAATTATATGATAATTTCGATTCTACATATCCATTATTGATTGGTGGAATTAATGCTGTCGAATCGACAATTAATCATCTTCAATTACGTATCTGTAAACATCGATGGTATACTAGAATATTGAAATCAGGCGATCCTTTAATCATATCGATGGGATGGCGTCGTTTCCAAACTAGAGCGATCTATTTCAAAGAGGAGGATAATTTCCGTCATCGTTTCATTAAATATACACCAGAATTCGCTCATTGTATGGCATCGGTTTATGGACCGTTATTAAAACAGAATACTCCATTTCTTGCTCTTCAACCCATCGGTGATATTCAACCGGAAAAAAGTGAATCGTTTTCCATCGCCGCTACCGGCGTCGTATTAAATGTGGGAAAGGAATTGAATATCGTGAAAAAATTGAAGTTAGTTGGAGAACCGATGAAAATATTTCAGAAAACTGTTTTTGTAAAAGTTTGAAATTTTTTCTTATTTTTTAAAAAAATTATTAAATTTTTTAATTAATTTAATTATAATAATTAGAAAATGTTCAATTCTTCATTAGAAGTCGCTAAATTCGAAGGTGCACGTCTAGTTACAGTTAGTGGATTACGAGGTCAATTGAAGAAAGGTTTAAAATCTCCCGACGGTGCATTTCGAGCGACATTCGAAGATAAAATATTACCATCCGGTTTGATATTCAAAATAATTTTTCTTTTCCTAATTTTTTAAAAATAATTATAAAATAGATTTGATAATTTTGAAGAGTTGGGTCCGTTTGCAATTACCCAAATTTTACACTTGTGTAACGAATGGATTAAATAAGGATCATTCGAAATGGAAATATTTGAGAACGTTGGGAGAAATAAAACGTTCTAAAGGAATTCGATTCGAAATGAAAACGAATTCCGAATATTTATCTAAAGAAGATCGAATGAAACGAAAAGAATTTATTGATCTTCCACTCAAATTACGTGCGTCTCTTGTAAAGAAATTACCTTATTCTCTTAAAATTAAAAATGAGATTGACATCTCCAAACAGAAAAGAGCCGATGAATTACATAACGAGAAATTCGTACAACGACCGACTATGAGAGAGAAACGAGATTATATTAATGAAGTTCGATTAGATTTGTCGGAAGAAGCGACGGAGAATGAGAAAAAGATGAAATATACGATGGAGAATATTCGATTGATAACGAAAGATCGTCAAGAGAAATTGAAAGATAAACGTCTGAGAAGAAATGAAAAACGAATGAAAATGCAAGAGAAAATCCAGAAAGGAAAAGAAATGAAAGCGAGAGAAAGAACGAAGAATTTTCATCGAAGAAATGGTTTGACAGAAAAAGTAAAGAAAAATTAAATTTTTGTGAATTTCTTAAATTTGACTAATAAAATGATGAGTTAGTGAGATATTTGGTGAGAGAATTGTTGTAGAATAAAAATAGAATGAGAAATCGAAATTTTATTATCTGAAATTATCGTATAGAAATTAGAAAGAAAATTGAATTGGAGATTTATTGTAATTTGAATTCTTTACTTCTTTTTATTTTTTATTAGAAAGTTTAGACGTTTTCTTAATTCCATTAATTTGATAAAACATTATGAAATATTTTAATTAAAGAACAAATTTTATTTATTTAATATTTGATCAAGTAAATCAATTATTATTATTGTACGATATTATAAGAGGAATTATTATTTAATTATTTAAATGAAGAGAAAATCGCAATACAATCAGAAGAAATCCACATCAAAATCAACTTTAGCTTCTTCGTATGAAGAATCGCGATCTCTACCACCAGGCATCTCTCAACATGTGTTGGGTCGTTCAATAAATTTAGATAATTTAAAAACCGTTCAAAATAAGAGAGCTAAAGGAAAAAAACTTCTTGAAGTGAAATCGAGTGAAATCCAAAGTGGTGGTGATGGACAAATGAATGGAAGTAAATCGATCGTTATCGATAACGGTTCTGGTAGATGTAAAATTGGATTTACTGGACATGATGAACCACTTTCCGTTTTTCATTCTTTCATCGGTCTACCTAAACATCATGGCATTATGTTAGGTATGGGCTATCGCGATTATTATGTTGGCGATGATGCACAAACAAAACGAGGAGTTCTCTCACTCGTCTATCCGATTGAACATGGAATTGTAAAGAATTGGGAATATATGGAAGCGATTTGGTCTCATGGATTTTTGAATGTTTTACGAGTGAATCCTGAAGAATATCCTGTACTGATATCAGAAGCTCCATTGAATCCACCAAATAATCGTGAGAAAATGGTGGAAGTTTTCAAATGATTTTATTATTTTTAAAAATAATTTTTTTCTAAAGATTTTTTTCGAACATTTCAATGTTCCCGCAACTTATATCGCTATTCAAGCCGTTCTCTCATTATATGCTGCTGGAAGAACATCAGGCATTGTTCTTGATTCTGGTGACGGTGTTACACATACTGTACCGATTTATGAAGGATATTCATTAAGTACCGCTATCGAACGACATGATGTTGCTGGACGAGATTTAACATTTTTCCTTCAGAAACTTCTCAGTAATAAAGGAGGTCAATTTGTGAGTACATGTTTAGTTGATTTTATTATCATCATAATTCCAATGATTTCCGTTCAGCTGATCGTGAAATCGTTTGTAATATCAAAGAAGAATTATGTTACGTCGCGAAGAATTTTGATGCAGAAATGAACTTTTATAAACAATTGTCGAAAACACACAAATCTTCCAAAGTTGCTCAGGATCAATTCGATACGATTGAACGAACATACGAATTACCAGATGGTGAGACGATCGAAGTTGGAACTGAACGATTCACAATACCGGAAGCATTATTCCAACCGTATCTCATCGGACAAGAAGCACCTGGTATCCATTCCATGATTTTTAAGTTTAAATTTTTTTAAAATTTCCATTAATAAATTTATAATAATTTCTTTTTGAATTTAGTTCAATTAAACGAATCGAAATGGATCTGAGAAGAACAATGTATGAGAATATTGTGTTATCTGGTGGTTCGACGTTATTTCCCAATTTACCGGAACGATTACAATCCGAATTAAGTCAACTAATTCCAAAAACGTTCAAATTCTTCCAATTCATATTTCTCCTTTTTATCTTTTAGTGTTCAAACACGAATTGTGGCGTCTCCACAACGTAAATTCTCCGTATGGATTGGTGGGTCCATCTTATCGTCATTGAACTCCTTCCAACAATTGTGGATAAAGAAAAGTGAATATGAAGAGGAAGGTCCATCGATCGTCCATAAAAGATGTTATTAAATGACATGTTTAAACAATTACACAATTTCTATAATTTGGAGTTAATGAGACATTTAATTTTGAACAATCAAAAATTAAGTAGATGAAGAATAATTTAAATTTACAACATTTTAGTAACATAGAACAATACGCAATTAAATTGACTTACGTTTTTAATAAAATATTTTATAAACAACAAAATTATTCTCATTATCAATGAAAATTTATTAGTTTATTAAAAATATCTTATTCAAATTATTTTCTTCAACAAAATGAAAAAGCGCAAACCAAAATTTGATCTTGACAAACTGGCTAGACCAGCGAAAACGAAAAGAACAAAAGTCTCTTTTTGGGAAGGCGAATATAAGGCCGGCGGTCTCTGCGATCTTCAACATGGCAGATGGGCGAACGTATCGGAATTGAAAAATATTCCTGAACCATCAAATCCAATAACTTATGTTTTTCTCTATTTCATCTTTTTCTTCTCAATTTTACAATTTCAATTTTCTCACATAGAAACGAGTAAAAGATGATATGGATGAGAAATCGAATGTTTTGTCTGCTAAAAAAAGTTGAAATCAAATTTTTAAAAAATTCAAATTTTTTTTCATTGAAACCATTTTTTTCCAGAAAAGAAAGTAGGAAAGACATTACTTCTAGATAGAAATACAAATACTGTTATTTTCCTGTTCGATTAATTGGAATCAGTTTATTAATAATTTTCAGATCGAGTGTATTAAACGACAATTGGGTGAATGGAATTTTTATTTTTCGTCAGAAGAACGCGATTTAGCCACACACCAATGGAAGGAAATGGTGGAAAAAGAATTTAAGTCAATTTTAATTAAACCAACATTAAAATAGATGAAACTTATGAAATATTTATAGTAAGAAACAAGTGATAGATCCATTGGAATTTAATGTTATTATAAATATACTAAATATATTTATTCCACTTTCGATAATTTTATTCAAATTTTTTTTAGCATCTTATCGTTCAATCATATGTCTCGAAAATTATGAGTGAAGATGACAAAGGTTATCATCATTGACGAATAATATTATTTGATCGTTTATCTAACCAGATGTAGAGGTACAAATATCGATGGATAGACCGGAACCGAAAATCCAAATATCCAATGAAGCAATAATGAAATGGAGGACGGAAACGATGGGGAACAAATGTATATGTTAGTTGATGATTTCTTCGTCGTCTTCATTTCTACTCAGCTGAACGAGCTAGTAAACGAAGAGGTTATTTGGAAACGACTGGACTATTCAAATGGCAAGTAAATTATTTTCTGAAGAAGAAAGAAAAATTGAAACCGAATCATTTCTTATTATATCCGGTTGAGAAGAATGACACTTCACCTCGATTCCTCAAAGCATTATTGCAAAGTTGGAAATTGGTAAAATGTTAAATTAAAATTTTCATTGTGTTTATTGTTTAGGAGAAAAATTAGAACAAATGGATGAAAGGAAAACTTTAGTGGAAACATTCCAACAATTAGATATGGCTTCATCAGAAGAATATCCTGCAGCAACGAAAACATTATTACGTATTCATTTATTATTGAAAGCTAAATTTGACTTTGAAAGAAAAAAGTTTTTGATCGCACATCCTGAAATGGAATTAATTTTCGATACGATAATGGAACGGAATAAATTGGATGCATTCCATTTATGTTTATCATTTAAAATTATTTTTATATTACAATTATCTTTTTTAAATTATTTAAAGGTTTCCAAAATAATATGGAATGTCTTTATAGTCCGATACCGATGCAAATAGTTAAATTATTCATCTTAAAATTTTTCATATAAAATTCCAGATCTTTCGAGATTTACCATCCGAAATATTCGAAGTATTACATTGGTTGACAGTCGGTCGATTGACATTCGTTTACAAAGGAAGAGTGATATATCATAATGTTTCTTCAAATTTTATTTCGATGATTTAATCCGATTCAATTAATCTTATTGATTTTAAAGGATACTTTTACCTCAAATTTTGTTTCTCAAATTAAAGGAGAGATTGATGATGTGACTGACGATTCAAGATATATTCTCCATTTTATCGATGTATTAGAAACAGTTTTCAATAAGACCGAACAAATCCAACGACGTATTGTTTTTATGGTTTGACAAATTATTAGCACATGATCATGTCAATAAATTGATAGTCAAAACGTTTTTCTAATAGTAAATTCTTTAAGAAATTGAATGAAGATGCTAATATTTACTTCAAAGAATTAATACGACCTCATTTACAAATCGAGGAGAAGAAAGATGAAACTGGAAATTCACAACCACTTTCCGCTCGAACATCGAAAGCATCGAGACGTCCTAAAGAAATCAAAACAAGACTCGTAACAGATATGACTAGTTTCAAGAGTAATTCATACGAATTCCGGAAACTCGTTTTCGTTCCATCGAAATCTCGTGCCGATACGAAAGTTGATGAGAAAAGTACATCTCAAATAGATTTTGTTCTTCATTCCTATTTATCGAACAATCGATGGCAAACAACTACTGGTTTTCTCTCAAATAAATTTCTTAATTTCAAATTTTTTATAATAAAGATAATCCGAAAACGGTTCGATTTGAAGAGAATCGCACTGTCATACCATTTCCGGATGTTTATTTGAATCACGATTGTTCATATTGCAATTTAATCGTCGAAAATGAGATATTGCTGGGTCGATTGAAAAAGAAGATTGGTATGAATCCTATTCAATTACGTACCACACAATGGGAGGCAGAACATGCTGATCGAAAGGAACGACAATGGTTAATTTTTAATCGTTAAAATTAAAAATTAAAAAATTTTTATATTTTTATATTTTATAATTTCAAATTCTTTTTATAGTCAATCTTTTGCTATAACAAAAAACCGATTAGCGATTAGTACGAAAGATTCGGTAGAGAATCTTTTAAAGAAATATGAATTGATTCAGGAAACTTCAAAAATGTCGAGTAATCTTGTAGAGAAAGCATCAAACATAACTTTGTCTCAACGTTATTATAGTACTCTCAATTTACCGTTCAGTTATATCGCCCCACAATTAAGTCAATATGAATTGGCTATTGAACCAGAAAATCAACCATATCTTCAAATGTTTGGTACTGTCTATCCAGAAGCATGGATATTAATTTCAAAAAAGTTGATGTTCACTATAAACGGAACTATCAAAGTATTAATGGTAAATAAGAAATGGGAGGAGATTGATGACATAACAACATACCAAATGAAAACGAGATTAATGAGAGCGATTAAGACACAATTGGTGAAAATTCTTGACGAACATATCGATCAAATGTTTCTGGATACTTTTAAAAATTTCCTGACACCTGAACAGGATGATAGTGGATTAGAATTTCTAAGAAATACTTTATATCTCTATATCTGGAGACGATTGAATGGATTTTTATTTGGTGTTAACGATGTGAAATATCGTGAAATGTTTAAGAGTATTGAAGATAGTATTGTTAGTCCATTTATGCGATCGGGCAGTAGTAGTCGATCGATCGATAGTGCAATTCAAGTTAATATGAAAGTGACGAATAAAATAATCGAATATTTCAATAACATCTTCGAAGACAATACCATAACGATTACTGCGGATGATTATGATAAATTATTTCAAATGGCATATCATGCCAAAGCGACGGCACAAAGTATGGAAGACATTCAATTATCGAGACAATTGAGAAGGAAGTTGAATAAATGTCAAGTTTTCCCGTTCGATTGGCAGAACCGAGAAGCGAGTGTATTCGCCACATCAATCTCAGAATTTACGGAAGCATTTCTTCGTCAATTCCAAGACGGTAGTAATGTCGATTTTAGTCAGTTCCAATCGTTACTCGATTTCCAAGGAAATCTTCCTAAAGACGTATTGAAAGCACAAATGCTGGAAACGGATTATACATTTACGGAAATCATATTTGAAAAATATGGTAAAGCTTCAAGTCTCTCATCGGATGAGGATGCTGTTTTGCAACCGGTTGAAACTGAAAAATTTGATTCGGAAGATCAACAAGCGAAAATTGCTCGATCCTCCAGTTTATCAAGTGAAGTCAAACCAAGTTTAAGTACGGTGACGGTTAGTGTTACAAAAGTGGTGGAAGATCCGGACATGTTACGTGCCAGTACGAAACCATTAGTAGATTTGGATGAGATCGACATAACAACTTATGGGAGATATAAAGAGATGTTAAATAAGATACACGATTTTCAAAAGAATCGACCAAGTCATGCATTGTCTATACAAGAAGGTGGATATTCGGAATTATCTTTAAATTTCGATGACACAAATGATATATTTTATGTGGGACAATATGATAAGTTTGTTAATTCTGAAGGTCAAATAATTAAATTCGATGAGAATGACATGCCGAGTATATTACAAACCATCCGGATGATATTTGATCAAATCGAAAAAGATGGTGATGTCAATGAGGATTTGGTGTTAGAGAAGATTTTCCGATTTTTCGGTGTCAAAAGAAAAGTTTATTTTTCTATCAATTACCTTTTAAATTTTATTGTCATTTCAAATAGCTCGTCAACAAGATATTTGAAAGGAAATTAACAAATCGGAATTTTGAGAAACCAGATGATCAATTAGATATCGATGCAATTAATAATTTAGTTCAAGTTAAATGAAAATTTATTTGTAAAAAATAAAATTTTAATTTGAATTTGAAGGATATTATTTGTGTGAAAATGTTACAAGAATCACCGTCAACAAATACGATAACGAGAAAAGCGTTAGCTCAAGCACTAAATGGTGGGAAACCGACATTCGTATTTTCCGCTATGGGAAAATTGTTCAGTTTAGATGATAATCAAATAAAAACGGAAGTTCTCGATTTCAACGATATATTGAAAATTGTGGAGAATTTATTCTGTATGAACGGTGTAATGAATCACAATTCAGTGACTAAATTAAAGAAGCAAATAACGGAAGCGATAATGAAATCACTAGAATCTTGGTCGGAAGTTGAAGATCCCGCGACAGCATCAGTGATGAAAGATGTGGCAGATCGATTGGCGCATATTTTAATCGAAGAATCTGGTACGGTGAAAAAGACAAGTAAGATAAGTTTAAACTATCGTAAATTGATCTTGAGACTTTTACATATCATATCCAAAGTTAATTGAAATTTAACATCTGATGGAAATTAAATTTTTGAAAAATAATTTAGTTACCTTCAAATACCAGGAGTGAGGAACCGTTGCAAGATTTAGTTGGTATGGCTGTTCATGAAGTTGGATTTTGTTCGTTTGTATAAAATATAAAACTTCCCAGGTCAATGAATATGTTCGACGTTTTAGCGTAATCAAAGCTGGTTTACCGAGAGAGACAAATGCCATTTGTGACAAATTAAGTACATCAGTAAGAAATTTTATTAATTATATTGTACTTATCATCAATTGACAATTAGACAAAGAATTTATTAAGAATTATTGATAATATTACGAATAACTCCGAACAAATTTTGGTGATTGACAAAGTTCATCAATCGAATACTCAATATACATTTGTGGATAAAGTAGATAAGATCATTTCGGAATTTCTGGGAGGATCCGAACAAAAAATCGAAGATAGTAACACGAGATTAAACGCATTAACTGATGCCGTTAAACAAGTTTAATTCGAATTCTTTGTCACTTTATTATGAAATTGATTAAAAGATATCTGAATTAAATCCTCCTAAAATGTTTAAGAATTTGCAATTAGCAACCGGTGTATTGAATGATCTTCAACAAGTTTCGACTTTTTAAAAATATATTAAATATCGAATAATTTTCATAAATTTATTAAATGACTTTTATCAGATGAAAAAAGAATTTAGAACTATTTTAGGAAGATTGGACACTAATACTTATGCTTCTATAACACACGACTCAGGCCGCTTACAAAAAAAAGTTAAATTTTTTAAGTTTCTAAATAAAATAAACTTATAAACTTTAAATTGTGTTGGAAATAAAATAGGCATTAACTTTTGGAACGGCAACATCAATAAATTTCATCCATACAATGGAGAAACAAAGTCATATATTAATTGTGGATTGTCTAATGAAAGTTGATAATATAAAATATTTTTTTAAAAAAATAAACAATAATTTTTTTAGGCTTTTTTCTACGTATCTGCTGTCGCTCAGTTATCGGTAAATTCGGCACCTTCAGTCATTTTATCATATTGTGCAGTACTTGAGAAGGAGGTTTGAATTTAACGATATTTTTGAAAAAAACCATATTATTCCGAATTGATAGATAACTAAAATTGTGAAGATTGTGGAAACGATTAATGTTGAAAAATATCGAATGAAGGAATGGACGATGGCTTTACACAATTTCCATAGTCGATGTAGAACTGTTAGTAATAAGGAAAATAATTATGGAAATATTAAATTAAATTCAACTTTTATTTACAATACAGTTACTTTCATTGACTGGATCGATAGCAAATATGATTAAAATCAACGGATTCAAACCATTGAGAGATGCATTGATTAGTCTACAATCATTTGTTAGATCGTTTTTTATGGCCTTTTCATATTTTCTCTAAAGATTTTAACAATGTTCAAAACATTCATCAAAGAAGACGATTTAACAGTTTTACTGAAGAATGAAGACATCGAAACACTCACCATCATTCTATTTTCGTATGTTAGTTAATTTAGGTTATTTAAGTTATTCCTCTTTTTCAATTCTTTTCCAGATACGTCAACTGAGTGACAATTTAAATGATGAGCAAGATAAAAGTAAAACGATTGAGACATGTCGATATATTTCTAGCTTCATCAACCACGTTAATTTTAGGAAGAAACTAAAAATGGCAATGAATCTTCCTGGAATTCAGAGTCTTATGAAAATTTTAGAATCGGTTGAACATAATTTTTTAAAATTCTGATAATTTATTTTTTTGATTAGTTTCCTGTCATAAGGAATCCTGAAGATTTAGCAAAAATTGAAGAATTTTGCAATTTAATATCGGGAAATGTTGAAATTATTATTATTGAGTTAATTAAAATTGTACGATTTTCCCCGTTTTTATAGATCGATCTGGTCACTAGTCACTACATATTGAGAACCACGAGAAAAGATTTAGATACTCGATTATTCGATCAAAACAATACCGTATCTGTTGTCATGGAATTATTAGTGGCTGTTATTGAATTTGATTAAAATAAAATTAATAATCTGATTATTATAGATGCAACAACGACTAGTTGTCCAATATCAACATTTGTTAAGTAAACCGCCGGAAATTACGATTGAATCGATTTATCGAACAGTATAATATTTTTATAAGTTTTCTTATAATTCACTTTTTGACAGAATGGAGAAATTATTACAATGATCGGTGATAAACGATTTCGAACAGCTGTAGAAGCTGCCAAATTTCATGATATACTTCAATACCTAACGAAATACGTCGGAGTTTGTACAAAAATTCCTTTAAATAAACTTGACCACAATTTTTGTTGTAGACATGTGAAGAAATTTTTACAAACATTCAACTATTAATAACGACGTATAAAGAAGTTGATCATTTTTCTTTTCATAAGTTATAAATCGTTACGAATTTCTAGGGACGGAAACATTATAATAGATTGATGAGAAAAAATAAAGATATTTTCAAAGATGCCGATTATAATGAATCCACTATTTTCAATTTAAATACCAGAGTTTATTCATTAAATTCATATGAAATTCAAATTTGATTTTTTTGAAGATATTATTATTATTTGACAATTGGTTGAAAGGTAGTGGATTGGGAAAAGTGATAATAAAGAAAAGTATAAAAGAAGTTTTGAATTTGAATTTATTCTTTCATTTCTCTATTCATATTTTACTCGTTCAGATTCAATCGATATATAATACGTATAATGTCTATTTGCCATATTGGCAGAAGAAGAATTCTTTAAAAATTATCGTGCCATTATTAATAATGACAATGGATGAATTTCAAATTATTCATGATGATGTCACTTTTAGTAACGCTATAAGTATTCAACTTGATAGCAGTATCTCGATTTTGAATAATGTTCGATTATTCTCTACTTTTTTAATAAAATTCGTTTTATCAGGTTTTCAATATGGTATCGTTAATGATGCAATATATGTTCACTCCGGTAGTGGACAAGAATAAAATTGATATAAAAACAGTAACTCAAGTTCATTGTTTGAAGTTGGTTGAAATGATTAAATTTCCGTTTTAAGATTCAACTATTCCTCCTCAATTTACAACATGTGTCTGAGACATACGATGAAGAAGAAATGGAATATGATCAAATAACGAATTGTCTCAATTCAGTTAATTTTATAAAACAGTTTTTAAAAAATTTATAATGGAACTGAAATTTATAGATAATGCCACTTTTGAAATGGATATTTACTGGTGGATCATCATCTGTAACTGGTAATGAGGGTCGATTATTTAGTGCCATTGTAGATGTTAGAATATTCAATTGAAAAATTTTGAATGAATTCTTCAAATAATTAGTTGAGAAATTACTTCTTGTCAAATTTCGAACAAGGAAGTAGATCCATCTCGTCGATTTTGGGCAAGAAAATTAAATCCACTTTTAAAATTACTTTTCAATGTTTGAAGGAATTGGAGATGAAAAGTTATGAGACCAATTTCGCCTTACCTGAAAATCATTCACAATTGGTGTTGAGTGAAATTGCTAAAGTTGGAAGATAATTCATAAAAAACTAATTTATAAACGATTATTATAGTTGTATTTAATTCTGCAACATTTTGATGGTCTACCACCGACCGAATTTGAATTATATCTCCACCGATTAACATCGAACATTAAACCTCTAGTTAAATTTTCATAGATGTTATTGGGCATTCTTATATGAGAATTTTAGGTACGACAATTAAAACGATATCGCACAAAAATTTTAGCGTTACCATATCGAAGTATTTGGCATAATTATTTCGATGATTTTATCAATACATTAACAACTGTTAATAATTCGCATTTTGAACATTTTACAGACATTTAAATTCTATTTGTAGTATTTTAAATTATTAAGCGAATCTAAAAATTCATTCAATGTTGTGACAAATGAAACATCCGTCATTGTTCAAGGAGTTAATAGTTCTTGAAAACAAACCTATTTCGATTTTCATCCTTTATAAAGAGTATTCAAGTGATATCGGAGATAGTCAACGAAAAGTTGAATTATCCTTTACCACAATTACGTTCCTTAGATTTCAAATCATTATTTACCAAAAATTTTTTCATCGTTATTATTATCATCAGAGAATCGTTCGATAATTTTTCCAGTTTCAAGTATATGCGATTCAATTGTATACTCTCTTACTCAATCAAATAGTGAATGTGAGACCAATTGGTGATAGTATACGACAAGTTAATGATTCATTGAATATATCTTTCATCCTCTTCATTTTTCAAAAAGATGATTGAAGATTGTACATTATTCAATGAGAACTTTTTGGACAAAATATTAGAGAGATATGCAACTGAAGATAAAGTAAAAACATATTTGATACTCGTTCAGAAATGGGAATTAGTTCTGAAAGACACTAACCAATTGTTGACTGAAAGTTCTCCATTAGAATTACTGAGAACGATCAGTAAAGAATGTTTGGATCTATTAAATGAGGTTATTGAAGCTTTTAAAAACTTTCATAAAATTATTCAAATTCTAAAAGTTTCCATTTGTATTGGAAGATATTTTGGCTATTGAACGACCTCCGCTGGTTGGAAAAGAAACGATAAGTGCCATTAAAATGAATAATATCATCATTAAAGTTTACCGCAAATTTCTCGTTTCGAATAATTTTAACGAAATTTTAATTTTTAGGGTTTATTACTCTTGGATGATGTTAGTGGTCTGTTAAGGAATCGTTTACCAGAATATTGGGTTAAAGAATATAAAGTAATTGCGCCCAAAGTTTCCTCTATTGAAATTCCAAATTGTGGAATATATTTAAATGTGAATATTTATAGTATGACGCCTATTCGAGAGAGTTGGATGACACTAAAGAATTCCCAGTTATGAATAAAGATGAATATCAACTATTGTTTAATATATTTACCGATTTAACGGACAAAGTACAAGAGATGAGTTCATTAGATTTGATTCGTAGTAATCAAGTAAGAGATCAGATAAATAATAATTATATCACAGTTAATTCATTTTTTTTATAACATTAATTTTTGTAACTTTTATAATTTACTTGAAGATATTTGAAAATTACGAAGTGATCATTTATTCGTATCACAAGAAATCGTTAAGTAAAACTGAAGAATTTATTCTCAATTCAAATCTCATTAAATTCTTAGCAAATGTTATTATCATAACAAATTTCTTCTTGTTGAATCATCTACTGATTTTAGATTTCATTATTATTAATGAAAATTTTGAATCTTGATAAACCGAATGCAAAATTGACCGAATGTAACTGGATATATTTCTTGGTATATTCTCATAATTATTATGCTAACCAAAACATTTTTCCTAATCAATCTAGTTATCCGACATTTACCATCGAATATCAAATAAACATCTCCAGAACAATCTCGTACAATATGCATGGAAATATGAATTCTGTACATTTCATTTCAAATTACAGGAAACGGTTGAAGCACTTCGTGCTATAGGGCAAAGTGAAGAAGAGGAAAATATTGAAGATTTAATTCAAATTGCTAGACATACTTTGGATGCGGTTAGGAATGATATTATTATAATTAAATTCCACTCTTATTTTCAGATTTCAAAATTAACAAATAAATTACTTGAAGAAACAGCGAAGGTATATTTAGAGCCACAAACTACCCAAATTTTAGATGTTCTAGTAGGAAATTTGATGATTAAAGTTTCTATTTTTCATTTCATGAATTTTTATAGTTTTCATCATAGTTGGCTATGGTACATGTGAATTGGAAGTATGAATCGAAAAACAAAGATACTAATACTAAAGTTCTTCTAATATTTCATTAATTATTGTCTTGTTGAATATTAAATTATTAAATTTAAAAGTTTGTTGAGGAACATGATAAATTACAGTTATATTACGCAACAATTGAACGAGAAATTGATCATTCGTTGAAAATAATAATATCTGACATGTTCAACGATGTTAGTAATTTAGAGAATGTATTTTTAATGTATTTAAACATAATTTTTAGAGTATTCCCAATAGACTAAGAAAATTGGAAATTATAGATAAGTCCAAAAGGGACTTTTTATGTGGTCAAATTTTTCAACAAGTTGAACTCGTTTATTCTTTATTAAAATTATAAGTTCTTTTAAAAGATTATTGCCGTTCTTACAAATCTACAAAATCGACCGTTGGTTCCATATGAACCAGGTCTTGGAAATGGTTATGATAATACTAGTACGTTATTGATTATAGCAAAAGACGTTTGATAATTTTTTGAACTTTTAAAAATTTTAATTTTCTACACTTTTCCAGTTTCAAAAATTAATAAAAGAATTCTGTGGGGGAGATCTGAAAGCGGGAAAAGCGGAATATGTCCTTCAAGTCAACGAGCTCAGAAGTAAAGTTTAGTCAAAATGAAATTGACAGAATTGAAATTAAATTTTTAGACTTCCCAATTGCAAAAGATGTACAATACAGTCTTCGGATTAGAGGAATGGACTCCACCGATAGAATATAGAGATTTATATAATAATGATTTGAAAAAAGAAATTTTTAGTCATATTCAAAAATTGAATAATAAGATAAACCGAGAAAGTCAAGATAGAATTCTCAATAATCTCTTAGAGAAACAACAACAACTTCTGAGATCGTTAACAGAACCGTACTTTAATGCCATCGAATATCCGCCAATCCTTGAATTGAAAGATTTGATCGATGTGACATTGAAAAAGAATAAAGAGGTTGAAAATGAGATAATTGTATCGTATCAAGATAATAAAAGGATTGGAAAAAATATTTATACGATCGTGAAAAGAGCCGCAATGAAATTCGAAAAAGAAATGGAAAAGACATTCAGTTTGCCACGTTCCTTCTTTGGATCAGCTACTGAACTCACATTAGCAATCGAACCAACATTGAGGACGGTGATTATGCCATTTCAATTGATGCAACCTCATCAGAAAGAAGATATTTCGGAAATTAAACTTGATAAATTGAAATCGGTTTTCGCTATGGTAGTGAAAACACAATTGGAAAATGATTTCCTCTCCAGATTAACGAGACAACGTCCAAATCTTTTTATGGATAAAAGTTTAGTTGGAATCTCATCTACACCATCAACCGATCAATTGAGAGAAATGCATGAAGACGTAGCTGTATCATTACGATATTTGATCAATAATGCTGGTAAATTTAAAGAAATGGTAACATCGAAAAAATATGATAAATTAAAAAAACATGTCTCTGCCATGTCTGCTACGGCGGATCAAGTGATAGACGTTGATGGTACGGAGCCAAACGAGATCGATATATTAAGAGCTTTAGTCAAAGACGATACACTTTACACAGAAGATGGTAAGAAAATTTCAGAAATTTTCGATTCTGAAAAAAAAATTATCAAAAAAGTTTTCGATGAAAAAGGAAAATTGCAAACGAAAATTTTCGATAAAGATGGGAAGCCGATTGAGAAGTTGTTTAGTGAAGATGGGTCGGAAGTGAGTAGTGTATTCGATGATGGTAAAGTATTGAAAGATTTATATGACAAAGACAAGAATAAAATCGATGAAGTTTATGATAAAGATAAACGTAAATATGCATCAGTTATCTCAGAAACGGATAATGCTGAAATGATTTTATACGATATTCATGGAAATCAATTGAAACAAGTCTTTGATATTGATGGTAATTTTAAGGAATCATTTGTCGATTTAACTCAAGATTTGTATGATGTGGAGGGGAAGAAACTTGTGCCAATTTATACGGAAGTTGGAAAGTTGACTGATAATCTATTTGATATGTATGGCCATCAAATTCGAGAGTTGTATGATATTGAAGGAAATGTTCTTAGTAGTTTGACCACTGAAGAACATGAACCGGTTGGACAGGTGTTTCATAGTGATGGAACTCAAGTTCTCGAATTGTTGAATAAAGAAGGAACGGAAATTCGTCCGGTATATGTGGCGTATAGGTCGGTAAGAACTGAATTAACTGACGCGAAACAAAATCAAATATCGAGCTATTTCGATGAAGAAGGAAATGAAATTAAACAATTTTATGATTCACATCATCGACCACTTCCAATCACTTTTGATTCGAACGGTGATCCGATTGTTGATAGAACTGGGGATATTCATCTTTATCCCGATTCTCCGTCTGACGTCCATTATTCTATGGAATATCAGATGGAAGATCAATATGAAAATGGAAGTGATCTTCCATCAAATTTTTCATTTAAACGATTACAAGCAGAAACCAGTCGAATATTAGACATTCCGTCGGTAACGATTTCGAAACAACGAATATTTAAAGATATAGATGACATGACTGTTAAGACTGCAGATACGAAGGGAGACATTGAAAAAAAAATGGCTAAATCAAGAATTGATAGTACGAGAAAACAGATGTATAAAGAACCGTTTTTAACGGAAAAAAGCGTGACTGATGATCGACATCGAAAAGGGTCGGTTTTGAGTGTGAAAGAAGAAGCAGCGAGAAAAAGAGAAGAAGTGGCGAAAAAAAGAGAAGAAGTAGTGAAAAAAAGAGAAGAAGCGGCAAAAAAACGCGAGGAAAAATACTTGAAAGGAAAATATGTGGAAGGACATTATATCGATGGGAAATATGTGGACGGAATAATTGTTGACGACGAGTTTATCGAGGGGAAATATATTGATGGAAAATTTGTTGAAGGAACATATATAGATGGAAAATTCGTGGAGAGATCATCGTACGATGATGACGATGGTAGAGATCTTTTTGAAGACGAAATGAGTACGATGGATTTAAGTGAAAAACTGAGTGGGAAAATTGGAAAAGGTGAAATTTTAACAAAAGAACAAGAGAAATTGTTACAAGAGAAAAAGAAAGCTGAAAAACTCAAAGTACCGGGGGAGATTCCGAAAAGAGTTCGTCAAAGAAAACCGGGTGAAACGGAAGATGGTGATATAGATGAGAGAACTGAAGAAGAAATTCAGGAAGATCTTGAAGACGGAAATATTATACCTGATTCGGCAGATTTGGAAGAATTTGAAGATTTCACCCCGGAGGAGGAAGATAAATCAATCGATGATTCAGTAGGAGAAAAGAAAGAAAAGAAATTGAAAGGTAAAACTTTAGTAATGAAATCATCAAAAATCTATCGAGGAAAACCGAAAACTTTGAAAATCGATGAAGCCAGAATGGAAAGTTATCGATTTAGAGCGGGAAATCTCATGTTGGAATTGAGGAGTGTTGGCAAGGCAAAAATGTATGACGAGAAAGATCGAGAAATGTTAGTGTTGGTTGATCGGCGTGGTCGAGTGTTAACAGATCTTCGATCGATCGATTCAGATGTCAGATCGGAATTAAGAAGTCATTATAATAAATTATATGATGAGAATGATAATGTTCTCCTACCAGTTATATTACAAAAGAAATCATCAACGACTCTCTTTGTCGATGTATTTGGGAAGACGGTCGAACCAGTCAAATTAATATCAAATGATGGAAAAATGATTTATGCTGATGAGATTAAAGAAAATGCGTTATTTGGCCGAAAATTAAATATAACTTACTCGTCTTCCAGAGACGTGGAATTTGATCTCGAACCTCAAAAATCATTCGCTATGTCTTATGATCAGAGAGGTCATTTGAAAATCGATTTTGATGATGATGATGAAACGAGAGCATTTGATGATCAAGGTAGAGAGATGATTTTGATAACTGATAAAAATGGGAAACAACTCGTTAATTTGAAAAGTGTTCAAGATAACTTGAAAGATGAAATTAAACAATCGTTCATGAATTTAAGTCATGGTAGAAGTAATGAAATGGTTCCAGTGATTGGACGTATGGTACAAAATGAGAAGAAGTTTTTCGATTTAGATCAAGTTGAAGTATTTCCAGAACCACCAGAAACAAACGAAGATAAACTAATGTCACCTGAAACACGAATGAGAAAAGCTCGATTAGGAATCAGTTTCGATGAAGAAACAATTTCGCCCAGTGCAGGATTGGCACCACATCCACCGTTTCCGAAAAAGAAATACAAATATCGATCCGACGATTTCTTTACTGTCAAAGATGAAGAGGAAGATGATAAATTAAATATGGATGCTAATGAATTTTCAAGAAGATACTCTACACATACTAATAAACCGATTAGGAAATTGATTAAAGTTGTTGACAAAACATCCCTCGATTCGGATGAAGGAAGTATCAAAAAGGCTTTGTCGAAATTCAGAGAATCAACAAAAATTGCCAAAATTGTCACATCCAGTTTTGATCAATCGGCTGCTCTCACTGAAGAAGGTAATTTAGTTCCACCATTTGAAAGTTTAATGATTTTCATTAATTAAAATTAATTAATTCAATTTAAATTTCTTTTTTCTAATCATCAATTTTAGAACCTCAAAGTGTAACAGAACAACAATCCCTCAGTGTCATGGCACGGCGAAGAAGCAAGAAACCATTATCATTAGATAGTTCTGACGGTTTCATATTTTCAAAATTTTTTTTTGTTCTTTAGAAATGTTTTATTGACAATATAGAAAGTTTACATGGTGTCGCTTTCCTTCAGCGAGTCAATTTTAGTAGAATCGGAACGAAGAATTTAATAAATCAAGTACCTTTACTTAGTCCCGAATATTATGAATCACCTGATTATCAGACTGTTCCAGTTAGTAAAAGATATTTGAAATTTTTCATTAACTTACATATGACATACATGATAGGCGGGACAAATCACTAGGGAAATTATTGGAGTTGATGGATTATCCGCTTTCCAAGCGATCCGTAAAGATTCGGCTTTGGATTTCTTAGATGCGGATCATAGTTGTAGAAGACGAAATGCAAGAATTCAAACATTTATTCCAGACAATAATCATTTGCATTATATTCGATGTTTATTAGAAAATTATGAGACGAGCGATAAGAAAAAAGATAAGAAGAGACCGACTCATGAATCGGATAAACCAGCGCCACCGAGTCGTTGATAATTTCGCCGTTTATATCTCGTGTATAGAAATCGGACGATGATGAATATTGCCACGATTGCGATAAATGATCCAAATATTAGAACTAAATAAACTAATTGAAAAATTCGATCGTTCTTATCATTGATTGGTGATGTGATTGTTGTTAGTGGAATTGGTGTAATTGTCGTTGACTTCTCTCCAATTCGTTCGGTCATTAACGATATTTCTTTCATTGTAGTGATAGGAGATGTTGTAGTAATCCGAACGAAATCGGTTAAACTGTTATCGAACTTGTATGCAAATAAAGTGCAAATTCCTCCGTCGTATTCGATTTCTATGCAATCTTCTATGAAGATTCTTTATTATAATTTCAAATATTTCTTAAAAAATATTAACCATGTTCTTGGTCGTTCAAACAACATAAATCGAAACATTGTTTCCCATCTGTCGTGATGGTTGAGAATAAGATATAAAGTTTCGTTTCATCAATAGTAAAGTCTTTGATACATCGTTCTTTAATGGGATTGTCTGGATTTATTGTAGTTTCATTTTTTAATTCCATTTCCATATTAATGGAAGTTGTGACATTTAGAGACGTCACATTTTCACTTTCTATCGTTGTACTATCATTTAGTATAGTAGTTTTTGTTGTTGTTAAGTTATCGGTTACATTAATTGTGAGAGTTGATGTTGATATGTCATCGTAATTGGTGGTGGTCTCATCGAACGAAGTTGAGGTGACAATTTGAGCAGTACTATTGGAAAAAATAGAAGTTTCATTCTCATAGGAATATGGAGTCGATAAGAATTGTGAATTGTTGGCATTTATGGTCGTGTTAGAATCATTGATACTATTAGTTTCCGTTGAATTACCATATATGTTTAAAATGATGGAAAATAGGAAACATATCACATAAATTTTATTAAGTTTAATAATGGACATGGTGAGGATTGTCAGAATTCTTTTTTGATAATTCAGGAAAAAATTTGAGAGTGGTAATTTTATTTGACTATAATTCTCGAATAAACAATGATCAATTATATCATCTCAATGGTTCCACAGCGGTAAATTATTAATTGTTTAAAATAATAATGTTGGAGTTTGCGTCATAATATTTCAGCAAAGGAAAGAAGACGTAACAGCTGCTGATTCCAATGCCATCGGCAAGAATCGTTTAAGTTTTGCTTCCTTCTTTGTTGAGAGAATCTTTCATTCAATAATGGAAGATTGAAGAAGTCTGATAATTATTCCAGTTGTTCCGAGAAGTAGAAATGTTTTTGGAAGCATTCTTGCTTTGAGAATTATTACAAAATTTCCTCCATTTGTTGATGGTTGAATGAAGGTAGTATGAATGCATAATGAATGAGCTTTTTCAAAGTGATCAATCAAGTGTAATTTAGAGATATAACTGACTTAATGGACATTAATTGTTAGATTATATAATATTTTGTTAGAAGTTTTTTTATAAATGACTAATAGTCAACATTTCCAAGAGCTATTATTATCATAATTAAAATCTTTTCCTAGAGCCAGAAAGCAATTAAGAATAAGAAATCCTTCCCTTATTTGATATTTTCTACGTCATTTGCATGCATTCATTGGAATTTATCTCAAATCCAAAATCTTTCATTCTCTAACAATTCCATAAATGATAAATTATTATTTTCATAAATAAATAATTATTTTTTATTTTTCAAGAAGAATTTCTCGTTAACTTTTTTCACATCGCGAAGGGATTTTTCATTGTTCAGAGTACTGAAGGCTACTGAAAATATAATAATAACGATAAAACTTCAATGTTTTAATTCCGCGAAATAATAAATTATAAAGAATATAGGTACCATAACAAGAAAGAATTGATAATTTAAAATTTTTTCGAATCAAGACAAATAGATCATGAAGGGGCAGAATCCAATCAATTTTTTTTAAGAACTTACAAATTGTTAGTATAAAACAGAAATTTACTCATTTTTTTTTTATTTTTAAGATTAAATAATGACAAATATTTTGAAGCCACAGAGGATTAAGGAGGATGAAAATAATGAGATTATTGGAAAGTTTATTTCAAAGAATGGAAAAATATATAAAATGATAGATATTTATCCATAATAACCTTTATCTACCTCAAAACCAGCCTTTATCTAATTCATTATCTAACAAAATAAAACCTTTACAATATTAATTAACTGAAATTATATAATGGACTCATTTACATATTTTGCAAAAGTCAAAACTGATTCTGTTAAACAAATTCGAAGTTTCATTTGGGTTTTCGTTTGCACTTGATTATGCTACATAGATTATGCCATAGAGATCATTACCGATCTTTTATTAGCCATGTTGGAATTATTGAACTATTTTTCCATACCCTTCGTCCATTCCGTGAGTTGTTTCATTCTTTTTTTGCGCAAACTTGTCTTGATAATTTGTTCCTGAGCAAGAATCAATATCTGAAAATCTATATCACTTCCATTCGACCATTTATGTATGTATAATACTAACGATTAAATGAATCTGAATAATCTTTTTGAAGTTAAGCTTTAATAAATTATAAGGTGAATACAAGTAAATTAAATTAAATTGATTTTGTGGAATGAACGACCAAAATGAGATTGAAAGGATTTGCGAGAAATCAGGAATATCGAAAAGCAAAAATTTCGTGGAGAAGACATTGAACATTTTGGATGTAGTGCATGCGAGGTTGAAGCAATATTCCAGAATGAATTTGAGAAATACAGAGCAGGGTAATATTTGTGCGGCAATTAGAATTTCGTTACAAGTGGAAAATTTAGTTGTAAGTAAACAATCCAAATCGGTGATTACTCGATGTTCGGGAATGCCAGCGAATGATTTCAATAAACTTTTTAATCTTTTAAGAAAGTCATTCATTTCTAATGAGATACCAAATAAAACGACAAGAATTGAAGAGACGAAAATGGAGGATTCGAAACAACGCATTCTTATTTATAACAATATGTCTATCGACGAATTGGCAATCATGTTCAATATGATTGATCTCCGTTCCGATGCCATAAAATTAGTGAAAACTTATTACGAGAAATGGGGAAATATTGGTGAAATGAATAAAAATTTATTAAATGCGTCAGCTCTCTTCGTCATCAATTCTTTACAAGCTCCAACTAATAAATCTGGATTGTGTTCATGGTCTAAAGAGAAAATTATAAAATATTTAGAAATTCCTAGTGATCTCTTCACACATCAATGTGAACATTTGAAGAAGATTGCCGAAATTTCAAATTTGGTAAAAAATGAAGAAAGTAAGGAAAATCGTTTAGAAGTAAATGATATGAAAAGTGAGGATGTTGATATTACTGAAAATATTACGCTAGAACGATATCGAAAATATACAGATCCGAGAAAAGATTTCGACGAGTGGTTGTCATCAATGCAAAAACATATCTTCGTTTCTGAGGAATATGATATTTCTCCCGAAAATAAGAAACGAAGTAAATTAATTAATCCACCATCATCGACGGAGAAACGGAGATGCAGATTATAATCAATTTCCATTTCATCAAATTCTCATAAATGAATAGATCTTTTTCTATTTCATTAATCTTATTCTTAATGTTATCATAAACAATTTTCAATCTAATTTCTTATTTGGAAATATTTTTCTAAATTTACCAAAAAAATATATTAAATCGTAGAAATTATTTAGTTCGTTGTTATTAATTCATTTCCAATTATAATGTGAAATAAGAAAATTTATTTTTCTTAAGTCCTTTTCTAAATAATAAGTTTTAAACTTTTTAAACAGTTGTTAGATTTGTTAGAAGGAAAGAAAATGAGTTTGTTCATTGAAAATGTTCAAAAAATTGCTTTTAACTTGAAACTGTTTCATTTATTATTTCGAATTTTGAAATTCATTCGCCATTTTTGAACTAAGAAAAAGCTTGTAAATTTCTCACTTTGAAGATATTTTATTGGAATCGATGAATATTTGATAGGGAAAATAATTATAAAGTTGAAGGAGTTCGCCATGTTCGAATTTTGGAAAATAAGTCTGAAAAAAATCTTCGTACTTTAGTCCAACCAATTCGTTTGGGTTTTGTTGTCTCAAATATATTCATAGTTGAACAACTATCCGTTTTGGTGAAGGTAAAGAAACTCTTGATATAATTTTGAAATTGAACTAGGGGATTTGGAGGTGGTTCTGGAATAACGAATGACCGCATTGGAATTTCGTTAAAACTGGAAGTGGATACAAAATTATTTCTGATACTGATATGTGATTCTGTTAAGCAGTTTTCAGTTCTTTCATTTAACGAATTCATTCTCAAAATTTGATTTTGTGTTTCTTCCAAATCATTTGAATAACAGACACTCGTCTCTTGTTTGATTTGTTCCGGATAAATTATTCGACATTCTATTGTTTCGTCAACATTCTCAAAATTGTTTATAACTGAAATTTCAGATCTGATAGTTGGTATATCAACAGGAATGCTCTTATCATAAATTGGCGCTCCGTATGGAGAATTTATATCATGTTCAGGAATATAATCTGTGGACTGATCCAAATACGTTAATGAAACTTGACTATTATTAGAAGTTTTCATTGCGGAATTTGATTCAGCAAGAATTTTAGTAACTTTATTCTTAAAAACCGGTTTATCGCCCGACATTTGAGAAGGAGGACTTTCCGAGATGCAATCATTTACTGGACTTATGGTTAATCGATAATGATTTTGTTCAGCTTGTCTACATTCTCCATATTGATTGTTTGATAATTCACGTAGAAAGTTCATTCTTTTTAAACAATATTCTGACGAACATTTTATCAGAGCTTTCTGATCACATGTCTCCTTTTCACTAACATCTGATGATCCCTCAAAATGTTCTATTAATTGATGTACCTTATGAGGTTGAATTTCTGACGATTTCCTCAAGTGAGTTTCATTCATATTCCAAATGTGAAGAACTATAAAAAAGTGGAATAAAGAAATAAAACAAGAAAATTCTGTGCTAACCAAATCAGTAGTCACTTTAAGAAAAATTAAATTAAAGAAAACAAAAAAAAGCTCCTTATCTCAACGGTTTGGTTTTTTATTTACTATCTTTCTAAACTAATTTCAACGTCATATTTTTGCGTAGCGCAGTGATCTACGCACGTTCAACGCATTTAAGCGAAACAATGTACTCTGCATTCGATACGAAAAATTATATTGGAGCGTGCGTTGCGCCGTGGTCTATTGACGTTCCCAACGTCACAACGATTGAGACAGACGTCTCACGAGAAGTAGAGGTCTCCTATCACTGACCGTAAGCAAGGAGATCACTCAAACAATATTCAATTGCCCATATTGGGCTTTCAAAAAAAAAAAATAATTATAACAATAATTCTAATGTAAGATATCATGGATAAAACACATTTGATAGTGGATGAATTGAATACTCTCAATTTGGGCAGTATGAGGTAAAATGAAAAAGTTTCATCTAAAATTGACGATTTTCAATATGTTAACTTTAAAAATTGTTAAAGAAAAATTTGAAGGTCACAAAAGTTATACAATTCTGTTCGTCATTTCAACCACCATTTTTAATATATCAGAATTACCGTTTTTAATATATCAGAATGACCGTTCATTGAATAGAACTCTAAAGTATTTCGAGGATTTTTTCGCTCCATCATTTTCCATAAACGGTATATTTACTAAATTGGACCAATTCATCTTAATCTGTTATTCCAACTTGGGATTACTTAATCATTTTCTCCCAGTTTTCTGATGTAAATATTTTCCTAAGAAAAAAATGTAACAGAACCTTCATGAGTGTAAAGTTAGTCTTGAAAATAATGACCGATGGAAAAAATGTCACAGATAAAAAATATTTTTCAAATAATGGAGTTTTGAGGTAATGAACTGAAGTCCACATAAAAGACAGAACGTTATGAATAATTTCATTTTTTATGACTATATTTGCTCAACGACAAATCAGTTATGACAGTAACAGTTGTTCAATTTCCATCGATGATGGTGGTGAAGGTCATTTATCGATCGATGGTACAAAAGACATTCAGGAATCATAATTTAATAATATTCCATTAAGTAAATAATCAGTGCCAACACTTACCAACTTACCTCAAATGTAACCGAAAAATAAAAATATATCAATTCTAGAGCAAAAAGTATTTCTAATCAGATTCGATGATTCTTTCTCACTTATTCCCTATTGTAATGGGAAAAGAATTATAAAAAAAATGAAATAAAACGAATGTGAAGAGATAACGAATTATCGTCCAAATAAAATAAATTTATCAACAAAGATTGAAGGTCATTCCGCTGTTGACCTTTATTCCTGAAAATTAAACTCACTTGACGGGAATGAATTTCCGATTAATTTTACGTGACTAATTTATAATATCTAGTAATTCCAGTAATTTCAGTTTAGTGTTATTTTGTTTATTCAATTTCGTCTTATATTAATTTTCACAAGAATTTTCTTCCACAATAAAATTTTATAGCGCAAATTGATAACAGATTAAGAGAATATGATAAATCAATTGACGGAATCTCTTTTCATAATGTGAACGCATTTTTTGATCATCTATATGTATTCAAGGTCGGCCACCTCCTCATAATTCTTCTGCTAACTCCAATTTGTGAATATCGGATTGTTTATTCATACAAACGTCCATCCAATACGAATATAAGAAGAAAACCAAACAAAATCGTCGTTCTTCTTATCAGACAACAAATCTAACAAAGTTCTTCGTTTTAAAATTTCGATTTTGGGAAATAAATCGGAGATCTTTTAGGAACGATAATGCTTTTGATGAACTGGGAATTCCGACGAGTGGGAAAAGTGTGAAAATGTTCATATTCGTTTATTTCGCCATTAAATGGGACAAATTGTTGTCGTTCATATATCACAATCGGATTGTTGGTGGAAATAAGGCAAATTAAGAAGTTAATCTATTGTAATATCACAAATATTATCATTCGATTTGTTCAAACAGATTTTTTTTCTAGATTCTTATCTGCAATTTGAAATTCTTTATTTACGATCGTCACTAAATATTGATTAATTGAATAAATTATTTTGAGGATAATATATCAATAATAGTGAAGGTCGTTTGGATTAAGTTTCGATACAATCTGTCCTAACGCTACAATTCGGACATTGGAACTACAAGTAAATGCTCCATTGATTGCAAATCATAATTATCTTCACAAACATCTTTCATCATTCATCATTGGTTAAATTGTAAACGGTAATTTTGAAACGAGAAATTCACACTTAGAAATTCGTGTGAAGATAAGTGGGGAACATTAAAAGAATAAGAGTGAGGAAAGAAAGAGTGGATTGAATTGTTTACTCCCTCGAGAGAACATTTTTCCATTGCCATTTTTTATAGATAAGTTTCCTCAAAAACATTCGAGTGTGAATGAGAGATCTCAAAAGGTTGAACAGTTAAAATCACTAAAATTACCTTCATAAAATAATGTGGAAAGTTTCATCAACGAACAACAAGGTCAGTCGTCATTGAATAGTCGCCTGACGAATTCATATTTATCGTCATCAATAGAAATACCATCATCAGTCTCATCATCATTTTCAATTTGGCTTCCTTTCATAAAAGGAAAACAATTTGCGGAGAGTGAACATTCTCCCAGGACCATATTGATTGATATCTAATTTAAAATTTTGAAAACATTCGAGGAATTTGTGGAGGAGGAAATTAGTGAAATATCAGAAACATCAAACTCCACCACCATCCAACTCATCAGTGGACTATTATAGTTACAGGACGTTAACAAATGAACAAGGTCATTTCGAAGTGAACGTCAATCATTATTCCTTCAACAATAACAACATCGAACTAATTAAAAAGGAATAATAAGAGAAACATGCCTCTTGTCCGAAATGGAATGGATGAACCATATCGTCTTTATCTTCCCTCACAACAATTAGCAACAACGAAGTCTGTAAATATTGTTAATTCATTAGAAAACACTCCACCAATAACATATCCTTACGAAAAGTATTGTGATAGACAAGATATGTTCGGAGATCGTGGTTTAATTGGAACATATTTATCAAACGATCGACCATCGCCACGTCGTCCATTGAATTCGATGGGGAAATCGTCGACGATGCAATTCGCGACGGAAAATTATCATAATTCTATGAATTCGATTAAAGATTATGCGGACTTATTGAGAGTTCCTTCTAAATTGAATTCTTTTCAATTTCCATCACATTCTCTCACCAACCGAACAATGGGAAAATCGAACACATCTAATGAATTACTCACAAGTAAATTCAAATTCTCGTCTGATTCTATGAGGAGACCGTATATCTCCAACATCTCTTCACGTCCCAGTTTGATCACATCCGACAATTCGTCGTCGATGAAGAGTTCGAGAACAATAGGAAACCTTGGTCTCAACTACAGGAACGAAGGGAATTTCAATGAACTTGATAATCGAAATTCATTCCATCAATCTACAACTACATGTTCTACTTTGGGAAATATCATTTCTCCTTCATCCTCAACAACTCATATGAGGAACAATAGAAATCTCATATCTTTCAACAACAAATTAGAACCGACTTATGAGAAAGAAGAAGTTTACATTCGACAACCAATTAAGGAGACGAACAATAAGTCGTTATTGAATGTATCACATCATGAAATTGGTAAGAAGACAAATATTCTCTCACCTACCAACAATGGAGAAATGAGAAAATCGATAATTGAATCATCAACAAAATTCTCAGATAAATCACAAGATAAATCGCGAGAATGTTTATTGAAACAGCCATCATCTATGTCAACATACAACACGTCGTTAAATTATTTGGACAGAAAACTAATTAATGTTACTCCATTATCACCATCTCCATCATCAATCAATCAATTGTTAACGTCCTCCCCATCATTGAATTTTCACGCGGCAAATTTGTCAGAAAATTCCAATTCAAAAATTTATTTCGAAGAAATGCCAATCAAAAAATTAAACATTAATGAAAATGCTTCTTCCACTTCTCACTCATTTCAATTGAAGGACAATAATGAATTGACAGTAAAACGAGTACATTATGAGACGAAGACGAGTACTCACGACGATACACCATCAAAGGGAAATAAGCTTAATTCTCGCGATGTAAATTGTTCGATTGGAGGATCGACTTTTCATTCTGACCACCATCCGACTACCAATACCGGTTCGCAGTATAAAGGCAAAACCGCCGAAGAGACTTTAGCTAACCTTCGTGGAGGTAATAATGTGTCTAGTTACCGTTTTTCTTCTATCGCTTCCACTAGTCCTCTTGCACACGCTTCGATGCTTAACGAAGATGAAAAAAATTTTCATGATAATTCAACATCTTCAACGGATTTGAAGAAAAGTCATTTTATTAATCAAAATTCTTCACATTCTCACCTCAACCAAAATAGGCACTCGTTTTATGATAGATCTCTAACTGCTCTTCCTCAAACCGGTTTCTCTTCTTCTGATGGTTATTCGAAAAATGGAAATGATTCATTCTCTGTTGAAAATGCATTTCAACGAACATCTGTTGATACGAAATTTGTGAATGAGAGAAAGGAAATGAAGAGAACATCACAAATACTCGATGCGACGATACGAGAAGTGGAAAGTCGAATAAATGACAGGACCGAGGAGAATATGAGGAGAAAGTTAAAAGAGTCGAAGTCGAAGAAATCTGATACCTCTTATTCCAACGTAGTTACAGCTGCTTGGTTACATAGTCACGACGAATTGCTTCCTGCGACATTCTTAGCGCCCTTTATAACACTCGCCAATAATTTCGGTGATTATGACACAGACTCTGACGATTTCATTCATATTTCCCAATTTAGGGAGATATTAAAACATCTCACCACCAACTCAATGAGACGTAGTTTGGAGAATGTTGATGCTCTCACCGAATTCAAATGTAGAAGAAACGTTTCCAACTCCAATAGTAACTTTCAAGAACCAACAGACAAATCAGGAACTTATCAGACGTTAGAAGAGAAATATGGAACGAACAAAGAACTTTCTGATCGAGAATTTGATCGAACGTTTAATCGTTCACTCCAATTATTATTGAAAGCGAATAAAGCTCATCAAACATCATATCATGCTTTTCATAGTGGCTATTACAATTCCACCAATCCGAGAATTAACGAAGTTAATAACAATGAGATTAATCGTCATAATCTTTTGGCGTTCACGAGAAGAGCGAGCGAATTATTAGATGATCGATTGGCGACTTATGCAACAAAGTTTGTGAGAAACGGATTAATGACATTAGACGCCGTAATTCATATATTGATCCACTGCAAAGAAAGTAGAGAGAGAGCGACAAGATTTGTATTGCCACTAGCGAAACGTCTACCAGAAAATGATTGTGGGGGAAATGTTATGAGGAAAGTCGTATCTTATGATACATTACGTGATTTGTATTTGTTTGGAATTGTTGAAACTGATTGACATCAACTTTCTCTTTAGGAATTAATATTAATTTTTTTGTATATTTTTACATTTTACTATTCTTATAATTATTGGCCATCCCCATTATCGCTATACATTTATCAATTACTATTTATTAACTGCAACTTTATCTTTTATCAATTTCAAATCCAATCCAATTAGAAGAGTTCAACAAAACATTATAACTTTCAAAAATTCTTTCAAAACATTAAGAATTTTCTACTTTCTTCCAGTTTGATTATAGAACAACTCTTTTATTACTCAATAAACAATTTCTAATTTTAAAATTTCTAAATTTTAAAACAAATTCTTATAAATTAACGACATTTTCTTTCAATTTTTTTTTCAACAAATTTTTTTGAATTTGAGTAAAAGTTTTAATGAAATTTTTCTATAATTTTTAAAACTTTAAATTATCAGGAATCTGAGTCGTTATCTGATAATTTGATGTTGTTAATTTTATTTAGAATGCGACGAAAATAGAAATCTTTGAATGAGATATAAAATAGAAGTGAATTTTGAAAAAGTTTCGTTGATGAGATTTGAGATGATCAAGAATTAAAATAAAAATTATTAAAATTGAGTGTCGTGACTAAACCTTTGAGTGTGATATCAGCAGAAGATGATGAACGTAAATGATTGATATAGGAGGAGGATAATCGGATGAAGCATTCTTTAAGTGAAATAAATTCTTGAATAAATTTTTTCTTTTCTTCCTGGAGATTATGAAAGATTTCTTGTTCATAATCTGTTGAGATATAATGGGCGATGTGCACACGAATATTCACATTTTCCATCGTCTTCAATTGGAAGAGTGACGGTGTATTTGATGAGGATGTCATTTGAGAACGAGCACGAGATGATGACCGATAACGACTACGAACATGACCATATGATGCTCGATGTCCCGTCGATGCTCGATTTCTGTTGTTATTATTCGGAATGTTAATCGACTGATTAAATTGATCAGTTGTATGGGAAGGGAATTGAGAGAGAGTTATTGGTAACGAATCATCTAAATGAAGATTTTGTGTAGATACACATTTTCTGAGTGAGAGATTTCCCACATTATCAGTTACGCTACGACGTTTGGCGATCGATCGACTTTCATGAGCATCGACCATTGGCGACGTGGAGCGATAAAGAGTAGCCGTCTTAATCTTCTCTTTCAATTTATCATAATTCTCTCGTTCTTTCTCTTTCACTTTCTCGAGATTTTGATAGAATTTCGCATAACTTCTATTCAATTCCATCAAACGGTTATTGAGTTGATCATAATCATTGATCAAATCGATAATACAACGTAATTCAGATGAAATCTTCCTTTGCCATTGTGAATGGAAATCAATATTTAATTTCTCACAAACCAATTTCAAATATAAATGAATAGAATCGATAAATTCGTTACAATCCATCGTCTTTTCCATGATGATACGGAAAAGAGCATTCCATCCACATTCAATTATATCCATGAAAATGTATCGAGAGACTTGTTTCAGAAAGAATGTTAAAGAAGAATGAACGATGGTTGAAATGTAAGCAGCTACACGAAATTCTTTAAACCGTTCTAACGGTGATTTCATCGATCGATGAAGTAGCCAATGTTTCGATAGAATGAAATTACTTCGTTTTAATCGCCATAGGAAATTAAATATTCGTCGAAATTTCATCATCAATTCTTCATGAAACATCATTTGGAGTGGAATATCATAAAATCGATAACTTAACGAAAATACATTCCATCCAATATCGTCCGATGATGTCGTCATTAGACGAACATCAACAGTGGAATAAAGTTGTCGAGCAACATCTTCGTCATCAAATGTCAACGCAATCGCCGTATGAAGACGATGTCGTAAATGAACGAGAGATAAAGAGATTCGTTTCTTATCCAATTCATCGTTCAATAATTCGATGAGACAATGAGAGAAATCGCCTTGTCCCATCAACAGAATCGCCTTCAACAATTTCAAATGATTCAACATATCATATTCATTAATTAAAACATTCATTATTTGTCGATTCATTGTACGATAAATTTCCTTCAAAATCTGATGTAAAGTTCTTTTTTCATTCGGCAAAGTCGTATCAAGTTGAGTTGTTTCATTCTCATAATTTTTTATCATTCGTTTTCTCCAAATTTTATTATCATATGACGATTTGGGAAGAAGATCTTCAATTTGAAATTCTTTCAATAAATTCCCATCAACGAATTGTTGAATGTTGAATAATTCGTTCTCATTCATAACCAGTTGATGATTGGACGTTAATAATCGATAGAAATGAACACTCTCTCCTGTTTTCTTAATGAAACGTGCGAGATTATGATCGATGAATGATGGAATATTCTCCACTAATAATTCATGTTTAATTTGATCGTTATCCAATTTTTGAAAAATAATAAAATATTCTTTATAAATATCTGAAAATTGACCGTTTCTTATCCATTCGTTCGTCATCTTGTACAAAGGATGCATCGCTGCCAATAATGCTCGTTCGATGAGACGTTTTGAAAGAATGTTAATTTCATTCTCCATCATCTCATACAAATTAGTCAGAAGATTCTTCTCCGGAAATAATTTGATGATTTTTAAAAGTATTCTCAATTCCACAATAGCATCAACGAGAATTAATCGCATTCGAATAAACGTCAAATGAGGATGTGGTGGTAAGAGACCTCGTTGAAGAGATGCGACTAATGATCGAAATTTCATCAATTCCTCCTCGATAAATTGTTGCAATGCCTGAACATAAAGTGAATGATGTTCGTTCCGAAGGAATTGATGAATTTGTTCCGTTAATTGCGGAATTAATTGGAATCGTTTCCTCCAACAATTATGATAAATATCTAAATCGACTGATGAAATCAAATTTTGAAATTCTGATGATTTTGTGATGGTTTCATTTCTCTCATTCTGTATCAATTGTTTCAATCGCATCGACGGTAATAATCGTCCAGTTGACGACTGATAAGATGATGATGGTATATCGATGAGATTATAAGTCACATTCCTCAATTCTTCCCGTTCCACATCTAACGATAATCGAATAAATCTCGACCAAATTTCCATACATTTCACATTCTCCTTATTCACATACAATGGAGATGATGATAAGAGATTCCTTTGTAATCTCATACAATAAGTTGCGGAATTATCGAGTAGATTGAAGGATTGTTTCGTCGACGACAATCCAGACATTGATCGATATCGATTATCATAATTCATCGATGATGACGACGATAAATAATTATTACTATTGTTGTTGTTGTTATTATTGTTATTGTTACTGATTCTTTTCTTTTTCATTATGTTCATGAGTGAAGTTGATTTGTTAATATTCGATTCATTCGGTCGATCGTTTATTTCGTCTTTGGATTTGGAGGAAAGATGAGTCGTCGATCGATTCAAATTCGACGACGAATTTCGAAGTAACCATAAAAATTTGAATAATTTCGATAAATATTCTGGTGGGAAAGCATCGTCCAATTTAGAGAAGATTTTTATAATTTTCTCTTTCTTCTCCTCATCCTCCTTCATCTCTACCAGATACATCTGGATCCATTGATTTTCATCAATTTTCATATTTGAACTGCTCGTCACATTCATCACATAATCGACATTTTTACTAATATCAGTTGATCTCAAAGTTCCATTATAACATTCGGATAAATCCTCTAACAGAAATAACAACTTCTCACGATTCTCACTCATCACTAATTATTTATGGAAAGAAAACATAAAATAAATAACATTCAAATCTCCTCGAAAATAAGAGATCAATTAGAAAAAGCTCTTTCTTTGAAAGAGTTCCCATTCACATTCCCTCCATTTTATTCTCAATTTAATTCATATCAACACTGTTACTAAGAGGAACAATGAGGTTGTTTTGAAGAATTTGCAGGAATGGCTGACGACGAACGAAAACGATTGATGCAATCGCTATTGGCGAGCAAAAAAGGATTTGATAAAAGTCCAATTTTCACCAAAAAATCACCGGAACGAACTGTCCCCAAAACCGAAATTCCCAAAGTTTTTCAATATTTTTGAAAATTGCGAAATTTCTTATAATTGTTCGATTCATCTTGTCAGATTATTTCGGTTGATTCTCCAAAACAAAACATTAATGATTTCGGAACGAGAATTAAAGATTTCGACGATTTCAATCGACATCAATTTTCCCCGAAAGTTTAACTTTAATTTAGTTTTTTTTCTTAAAATATTTTAAAACTTTGGAAAATTTTAGAATTTCAATTTAACTGATCTCAAAAATGAGAGACATTATCCATCAAATTTATTATCTACTTCTCCACGAGTTATTTTCACTTTATATTTTCTTATTTTCATTATTTATTTAAAAGAAATCGTTGTTGAAAGATACGTCGGGAAATGATTTCTTAAATGAACTGGCTAATCAAGACAGAAAACGACATGTTCGTTTCCCTGATAATTTAAATGATCAATTCACCAATCGAGATTCACCACTACGCCAAAACAATGATTCGTTAACAAATAAATATCAATCAGATTTCTCTCCGAAAAGTCCCAGAAAATATGCACAATTATCTAACGATTTATCTCGCCCAAGTCATTATGATGAAAAGTCGTCTAAAGATTATTCTTTACCAAAGAATTTTTCGGATTTATCGAAGAATTTTTCAAATTTATCGAAGAAAACTTCTCCGAAAGATAATTTTAATATTGATGATTACTTGAAGAAACGAATGAAAGAGAATTTGCAAACGTCTCCGAAATCTTTAAAGAAACTACCGAAGAAGAATAAGAAGAAGAAATCAAAAAAACCTGATAGTCCATTAGAAAATAAAAAAGTACTGCGACATATCCGAAAAGGCAGGAAAGGTATTTATTTGAGTAAGGAAAATTGGTTTCGTCTCGAACTACCCGAATGGCAGAATATTTGCGAAATTAAAAATATCGATACACATATTGAGAATATGAAGAAAGCTTATGATAATTATGAACCTGTCAATTTGAAACGAACTCCCAACAAATGGAGAGATGAACATTCGATAACTAATTTGAAATTGACGTTGGCCGATTTGTTGAAGAAAGGTCAAATAACACTATCGATTGAAAATAGTGAGAAATTACAACATTTGACATTTCAGAAAAATTCTATCAGTGAACATGAACATCGATTACATGAATTGAGTGAGTTATATCAAGAGAAATTGCGCACAATGTTCTTAGAAACGAGAAAGATGTTTGGAGAAGTGAATATATCAGAAAAGATTGTGATTGGTGCGGAAACGTCGTCGAAGTTATGGAATGACGAAGATTTGAAATTATTTCAAAATCAACTCATCAATTTCTTTTCAGAACAATTTCTTTCAAAACGATCAAATTTGCTCAATTTCATTCATATTAGAGAAGTTTTGGAAAAATGTTGGTCGGAGAATACGAACAATTTGACGGAAATGAAATGCCTGGAAAATTTTGTTTATAAGATGAAATTAAATAATAGATCGAATATCTTAAAATTCTTCGATGAAGTCGCTCTAATTCAGGGAATTGGCCACTTGACAATTCTCTTAATTATAACTTCGTTACCTGTTGAAGATTTGATAATAATTTTCGATTATTATCGACAGAAAACAATTCACATGAATTGTCATTTATATGTTGTGGCATTTAATACGAAAAATTTAGATTTAGATTTAACACTAAAACTCTTCACTGAACGAGAGGGAGGTACATTTCATGCCTATTCGCCTCAAGATGAGAATTGGACGTCTATTGGGACGGAATTTGAAATGATTGTCGAAGAAATGGGATTAATCAAACGAACTCTTAATTACATCGAGGCGATGTACAGAAATTCTTTGGAATGTTTCAATATCGAAATTGTCCAAGATTTGAATGTTTCATTACTTTTTATTAATGATCTTCTTAATTTGAAATTCAGAAACGATATTCGTTCGTTAAAGAATTAGAAGGGAAACCTTTGAATCATGAAAGAGAATTAGATTTCTCTTATCATTGTAAATGTTCGAAATTGACATCCAGAGAATGGTTAAATAAGTATGGACTGAAAGCATTACAGATCGATCTTTATCAGATTCTGGGAAAGAATTCTCATAAAACTAAAACGAAGTATGTGCAAGTTCTCGATAAAGTCATCGAATCGACAATCAATAAAGTTTCGCGATTAATTTCTCTCACTCAATTTTTTTTAAATTTAAATCATCTTTTTTTCCAGCAAACTATGCACGAAATTACATGGCCGGATGGTTCCGTCCGTTATGTTCATATCGATATGAAGGATATGTTCCATTATAAACGATCAGCGGAAACTGCAATAACAATGTTCGAACATCGACTCCAATGGTTACAAAGTGGTTCATGTCAAACTTTTGGTTCTTTATTAGAAGAAGTGTTTGTAAATTTTATTGTTAATAAAAATATATATTTAAATTATTTGCATCAACTATGATAAATTATAATAAAAGATGATCTAATAAAAGAAATTAATTCTTTAAATTTTTATTTCATTCTAATTTTATGTTTCTTTTTCGATATTTTTGTAGGGTTTTAGTTGTGGTTGATTTGAGAGGAAAAAATACGAAATATACATATAATATACAGAATGCGCTTAGACTTTTGTTGGAAGAACAAATGAATAATAAGAAATATTTCAATATTATCTTGTTACAATTTTTCTAAAAGAAACATCTTTATTTTTGTATTATCAGATGTAAACAAAATTTTGAAACGTACAGTAAAATGTTTGTGAAGACAAGTGAAGAACAATTGAATTTAGCTTGGTTGTGGATCTTGGAGAATGGTTATTGTTCCGGCACTTGTAACTTGACCAAAACAGTCAAACAAGTTTTGGAACAATTAGATGAAACGTCAAATGAAAATTTAACTTATGGAATTTATTATTTGACATTGAACGACATGGAAAACGATTATCGAATTTTAAGAAATTATTTATGTTCTTTTCAAATCATCAAACGATGGAAATTACACATCTGTCATGGCATTATGAATGATCATTCAAATCAATCTCCCTCACACCATCTACAGGATTTAGCCCATTCGACGGATGGACGATATTTGTTGTTTTATGAAATTGGTAAAGTTTCAGGTGACGATATTCAATTGATTGAAGCAGAAATAGGGAAAACTGTAGAGCAAATTGGAAAGGTTCTTTTTTGAAATTTAAATTTTATCCACTTTTTCCTCTATTCCATTTTCCCAGTGTCAACAATTGATAGATAAAGTGAAAGAGAAGAGACATATTAAACAGATGACTGAACTAGCAAAGATGTCTGAGGAATTGCAGAATGAGGAGAAAGAAAAATCTGAAAATAAAAATTTAACTCGACGGACAAATAAATTAACAACCGATCGAATAAATTATGTTCCTATTAAATTTGAAAATTATCATAAAATTATTCTTCTATTTAGTTGAACGGTCGTCGTACTAATTCGTCTAATCAACCTTGGAAACCAAGTAGCGCTTCAACTGATTTAGTTCCAAAAATTCGAAATGGATCGACGAAAAAAAAACCTCCAACGAAAAACGGAAAGAATCGATATGAATGTTTTTATTTGGATACGAAAACGATTGGTACGACATTAGTGCAACGAGGTAAGAAACAAAGAGGAAAAATTGAAGAAAAAAAGAAAAAATCAACAACAACAACACCAACTGGTGAATTGGACATTTGTCGATCAATGTCATTACCAGTACCTGATGGTGATGAATGGATAAATAACAAGAATTGGTTGAAAAAATATTCATTATTCAAATTGAAATTAGAGTTCGATAATATCGTCAAATCAACCAATTGTCCTCATACACCATCAGCTGATGGTGAACCGTCAAAGTTGATTTTTGAATTTCCCTCATTTCTCGTCATTTTCCTTGATAGATATTGTAATACATTTCCAACAGCAGTCATTCATGGTAAACGACAGCACATTCATTCCAGAATTAATGAATTACATAATTACGAATCAGTTTTACAACAACTAGTCGTTCGATATGTGAAACGATTACAATGGTCTTTAGTCGGTTAGAATTAAATTTATCGACGTATAAAAATTGAAAATTAATAAATTTTAGGAAGTAAATTACATTTCGGTCCGATCGAAACACCAAATTTGTTGATTGTTTTAGATTTGTCGAAACATATGACAGATTCCATCGAAATGACAAGAATCATGATTTACAATTTGATTTGGGAACAAGTCAATCCCAATTTCATATCGTTCTCTTTCATTTCCTCTTATTTGTCATCTTCTTTCATTCATAAAGTTTCAATATTATAGGCTTTTCTGATGAGCAGATAAGTTTCGTAGATTCGAATTCATTTTGCGAATGTTCAGAAGAAGCGTGTGAACAAGTCATCGAATGGTTATATTCCATCACACCCACTGGTCATAGCGGTACGTATGAAATGCTTCAAGTTCCATTTTATTTCAACTTCAACTCTTATTTAAATTGTTTGAAGGAATTATTAACGAAACATAATATTTATGATAAACAAACGACAATATTTTTTGTAACGAATAATGTCAAACCAGATTCAGTCGAATTTATTTTGGAACAATTGGAGAAAAATAAAATTAAATTAGTGAATGAGAATGTCGATTATTCGCTTCCTGTAATCAACACATTATCATTAAACTGCGACGACGAGTTAGTAATTTTTAATTTATTCAGAATTATATTTCCCTAAAGGTTATTGATAAGTTTCCTTAGAAATGTATCTCGATTAACTTGCGGATCATTGTATCTAAATCTCAACGAAGAAAAACTACAAAACATTCGAAGATTCTGTAATGAAGCTATAACGGAACCGGATATCAGCGAAATAGCGCCAATATCGTTTGCTTTAGGAGATAACATTTTCAAGATGTATCGGGAAATTTGTAAATGTCTTCGATTCGAATCCGATACAGCGAATCTTAAGTTACTTTCTTTTCAAAACATCAATATCAGTTCAATCTCATTTCATTCTTATTAGGGAAGTGGTCGATGAGTTTGGTATGAAAGACCAAGATCCGTTCATTACTTTTAACAATAACCAACATTTATGATACTGTATCATTATTCTCCTGGAAACATTAGACTTGAAATATAAGTTTTGAAAAATATTTTTCCTTCAAACATTTCATAATGTAGTTAAATTCCATTAATATTATTATCTTTTATAATATCATCTAATGAATAACATAATAAGTTCCTATACATGTCAAATATATGAATATGAGAGAAAAAAAATTACAAAATAAAATGTCTATCATTGTTATTAATCGTTAGTTTAGTTTATAAAGTGTTATGTTAGAGTTTACATTTAGAGTGGTACAAAAAAACATTCATTAAAATGAGTCATTAAACTGAAATTAGTTGAGTCAAATTTAAAATATTTTCAGTTTTCTGAGTTATTCACTTACTATTGTTAGATAGAATATCAAAGATTGGACACATAGAAGAAAAAGGAAAATTAATTTAAAAAATAAAGAAAAACATTTCGAATAATAATTGAGAGTATTAACGGGGAAACGGTCTGAAAGAAGAAATGTCTCTCAAAGTTTGTTTTGATAAAGAAAAGAGAAGATTTGTAGATTGAAGGTTATGATGGGAGTAGGTAGTGAATAGAGAGTAGAGGAAGAGATTATTGATGAGAAAGCGAAAAGAAAATGTCATTTGAAATTTTGAATAGTGGAAATGATAGGAAGAAGCTTACACTGGTCACGAGACCGAAATGAATAAAGCGATAAGATAATGAAATTTGGAGTAAAGTAAATGAATAATGAATTTGAATGAACGGTCAGTTCGATTGTCGAAGTCTCACGCGAATATCATAAGAAATTTCGTGGAGAACTTCCAAAGATACTCTCTCCATTATGAAAGATGTGAAGTGACCAATACCTCCACCAAATCCGTGACGACGGAAGAAGTGGATGGGAGAAAAGAACGAAAGAAAGATTTCGAGAAGTCGACAATTATCCGAAATGTTTTAAGTGAAAATTATTTATTTTCAATACCGTTGGAATTGTTATGGATTCGAAAAAAGATTTCTACATTAAACCATCAAACAGTTCATTTACCATCACAATACAATCCTCGATTATTGCCTCAATTTGAGAGAATGATGTATTCAATTCAATCATTGAGTATTGATGGTGATTGGAAGAAATTAAGACGGAATAACCAGAGTAAAATTGGCGTTTTCCGTTTGAAACGAATTCCGAAAGAATTGAAAAATGATCGAGTGACGAATAATACATCACGAATGAATATCAATAATAATTTGGAGAAAATGAATTTGATGCAATCATTTAAATTGAATGAGAATACTTTGATAACGAATGACATTCATTTGGATCTGTTTTATTTCCACGAATTGAAAATGCTTCAAATAAGAAATATAAATTTTTTCCAAATTTTCCCACCACAAATGCCAAATAGAAATTTGATTTTATTGAATAAATTCCGTCAATCAATTGCGATTCTTTCATGGAATCATCAAATTTATCACAATCGTCAATCACAACAATTGGAAACGATCGAACAAGAAATGGTGGAACAATCGGTAGAAAGAGAACGACAACGAAAACGAGAAATGGATGATGGAGAGAAATGTGAGGAAGAACGACGAGTTTTCTGTTGTATTTGTGGTTGTGATTATGAAGAAGAAGAATCGGAAAGTATTTCATTTATACATGATCTTCTGGTTGGAAAGAGAGGAAATGATGTTGAAGATGGAAATAAACAACCGAAAGATGAAAATGATTTATATTCTGAAGCATTTCTCAAATGGCACGTTCAACAATATAGTCATTTATCAAAGAATATTCCAATGAATCAATTTGAAAATATTCACGAATTGACAAAACGAACTGAATGGAATCGTTTAAGTTATTTAGATTTGCGTTATAATAAATTGGAAAATTGTCATCAGAAAGAATTATGGAAAGAAGCGTTCGTTCATACACCATTATTGAAAACGTTAATTCTAAGTAATAATCGATTAACAAATACGGAATTTTTGAGTGCGTCACTTTTCCAATTTCTGGAGAATTTAGATTTATCTCATAATCGATTAAGATCGTTCGATATTGATGATAATAATCCGTTTCATGTCGATTTCGCTTTAAGAACATTAAACATCTCTTCTAATTTAATAGGGAATATTAACGAATTGGACAAACTACAAACTTCTCTCCGACAATTCGATGTCTCTTACAATTTATTAAGTCGATGGAATGATATCGAATCCATCTCGACTTGTGTCCATTTGAGAACGATCAATTTAATTGGAAATCCAATTTATTATTCAAAATTATTTCGTCCTCTCTTTCTCCAAAATATTATGGATCGTTCTTGGTTCCCACAACGCACTCCACTCACTTATAGTCATTCGCCAAGAATTGATCAAAATTCAATAACGTCCAATTTCCTTCTCGATAATATTCCGTTAACAGAGAAAGAATTCTCACAAATCGGCACAGGCAAACAACGAACGATAACTGAATCCATTCAAATTCTTAATAAACAATCGGGAAAGCGTATGAAATTTTTCAAACGAGTTATGATGAAAGTGAAGGAAGTTTTCGTGGGAGATGAACAAACAAACACCGTCGAATTTCTTCAACAATCACCACAAAATCAATCTCGATATCTTCCCAAATTTGTGAGACAACTCAGTTGTGAATCGAGTGAAGAATTCGATAATTTTCAATTAAATTTCCAATTAAATGACTCACACAAACGCGATTTAATGGTAAGAAATATTAATTTAGATTCTTCCACTACTACCGGTCTTCACGATGATAATGATGATGATGAAGAAAAAGAGAAAGATGAAAATGGAAAAGAATTTTTCCGAATTGTACATGGAAGTCCAACAGAATTATCGAATGAATCGGATGATAACATGGGAACATTCAATAACGATTGGATTCAAGAGATAATGGATCATCCACCAGTCATCTATTCTGAAGATTTGTGTGAATATGACAAAGTACATCAACCATATAAATTAGAAAAGAAACATGAAGAATTTCAAATTCCTCAATCACTTCACCATCAGAATCTTCCCTTATTGTTGAAGAGACGAAGTAAATCGTTAAATATTTCCAAAAAAGAAAATGGAAAATTATTAGACAAAATATTTTCATTAAGAAATATTCAAATTGAATATAATCCATTATCGATTGATAAGGAAGAATTGAATCCGATAATTCGTATCGATCAAGAGGAATTGGAGAAAGAAGAAGATTTGGAATCGGAAAAAGAATCAAATTCATTAGAAATCACCGAACTAACAATAACATCATCGAAAAGAGCAAATTTGAAATTACATTTATTGTCCAATCTCGGCAAATATGAGCGATCGATTTATGAGAATATTTTCCATCTCATCAACTATAAAATGAGAGAGAGTCAATTGGAAAAGAAAGAAGTGAAATATTCGAAAAATATTATGAAAGTTTTCTTATATCGGGAAGAAGATATTGAGAGAATCGAACGACATTCACTAAATTATATGAAATATGAACAATCGTCGGACGAGGAATGGAAAGTCGTCGAACATGAAAGAGAAATGGAATGTCTTTTCGTTTATTTATCATGTTCTATGATAATCTTCGAGATTGATGTGATAGAAGAGAATGTAAATTCGAACAAATTTGAAAATTATTTATTTCTCCGTCACATTTTCTGTTACGAACAATTGAAGAAAATCGATTTTGGAATAAGAAATATCGATATAATTCTTCATTTTCTTTTAGTTCCCGAGAAGGAAAATGTCGAATTATTTTCCGCATTCCACATTATCAGTACCCACGAGAACTATTGTGAGAATATTTATTGTTCTCTAATTCATCAATTCCAATCAATGAACAACTTTATTCAAACTACTAAAACTAATACGGATGTCGATGTAAAATCCGAAAATTTTTTCATAAACTTCTTATTCGACGAATGTTTTCTCACTCAACATTGTCTGGAGAAAACGTTGAGGAAAGATTGGCCGTCTTTGTTAAATGTTCTACTACCAATTCCATTAACTATCGAACAGATAGAACAAACGAAATTATTATATTTTCAACGAGTTAAAATTAAAATACAACTGACCAATTCTCTCGATGGAAGTTTGGAAGAATTGGAGAAATTTGGATATTTTTTAAATAATCACATTTTCACTTTACCCATCTTTCTTTGTATATGGAAATTTTCGAATGATGTAGGAAATGAAAATGTTTCTTCAGTACGAATGTCATATCTGATGATAAATGACATTGAATATTTTTATCGTCCATTGGCAACTACAATTCAACTTTTATTTAATTATAGTTTACTCAAAATTTCAAATATTGTTGGAATTTTTTAAATTTTTTTTTATTTTAATTTTCCTATTTTATTTTAAAGAATCAACTAACACCAATAGAATTCGTAATTAATCTTTTCGATGAAAACAGAAATTCATTATTAACTGACAATGCTGCACTCAAACAACTGACAGAAAGTCGATCTCACTGGATCCAATTTGGAAGTGACTCTCATTCGGAATCTTTCCTTCATATACTCCAACTCAACTACAACATGATGAACGGACAGGAATTGATGATTCAAATTATATAAATACATTTTACTTTTTCAAAGTATTTTTATTATTTTCTATTTTCCATTCCATTCTATTGAAATCAGTTGTAAAAAAGCACTAGAATCTACAATAAAAGTGCATATGCGACGAAAATAAAATCAATTCATCTAAAACTATCACAATATTATTATTTATTATGAATACAATCCCAATTTTTGGGTAATTAAGAAATAGAAACTAAATTCGCAAAAAAATGGTGAGACCGGAAAAATTATTATTGCGAATGAGCCCACGGCCAAGTGGAACGTGAGAGAGGAGAGCATCCGGTACATACTCATCTACTTTGAAACGAATAAACATATTTCTGGCATCAGATAAGGATGAAGGATATGTAATTTGATAATAAGAACAAAAATAATGGAGTGGAGAATTAAATTGTTCACATTGCAGAAATTCCGGAAATGGAAACGGCGATGTCAAAATATTTTCGGCAACAAGAGATACCTCTCAAGCAGAACCATCGGAAATGGAGGTAGTTCTACAATGGAAAACATCAAAGCTCTGCAAAGAGGTCTAAGACGACCGAGTAAGATTCGAATGCACCGATTATACGCTTTGTCTAAAGAGTTTATGGATTTATTGGAAATACCAAATGCTGCTTGGAATCCATGGAAACCGCAACAGAAGGTAAATAACAATTTTATCTTCAATTTGAGAGGGAGATATTTACATCTATGATGAAAGGAGTAGAAGCTTCTTATGAAATTACGACGAATGCTGTCGACAAACAAAGAACTTCTTTTCCTTTTATCTATCAGACAATCAAGAAAGACAGTCTCATTGCAACACATCGATTTAAGATGAAAATATTTTCCACTAATTACATTATTATTTAGCAACTTTGATTTCCTCTTATTACATTCAATTCCACATGCTGCTAGTTTCATACAGTTAGTGACACACACCAGATCATCTGCATAGGAATAGATAGATGGGAACGTCGAATCTCTACATACGAATGAACACTGATTATTACCAGCTGCGATTACTTCATCAAAAATTTTTCCAAAAATCCAGGGCAAAAATTTTGTGATCGATTATATTCAAATGAAGATCGATCTTTTCTGAATCAAACGTCTTCGATGCATCCAGAAAACAAACTAAAAAAGTTTGGTTTGAAGATCGGGACATCGATATGAAATATCGGATTAATAAGATAATCGACAGCGTTCCTCTAACCGAATTTCTGAATATCTATTTTTTATAATTTTTTCCATGACAATTTCTTAATGAGACAATTGGAAACACAAATCGGACGGAAGGTTTCGACGTCATTTTGATTTTTGATACCTAATATCACCTTTCATCATATTGTAAATAATATATTATAACCAACAAGTCATTTCAGATTACATAATATCTTCTTAAGAAAAAAAACGTTTTTTCATCTAACAATTATAATATGTAATCATTACAGATAAAACTTGTAAATTTATAGAGAAAATATTTATTGTTTTTTTGAAGATTTGATTAAAATTAAATGAGTGTTACATAATGAGATATTTTTTTAAAAAGAAAAAAAGGGATTAAAATTAAATTATCATAAAAATTAAATTATTGATGTAAAAGAAGTCGTCCAATATATTCCGTTAACGTAAAATAGTTTTTCGGTTCCAACATCAAATACAATAATATCATTTGGAAGATATGTTCCAAAACAACAACGTTGGATTTATTATTTCTGTTCTGATCATCTAAATTAACCACCTTCATCAGATTTACAATGTTTATTATTTCCAAATTAACATCCGCCAATCGTCCTTCCAATAGTTGCAAGTTGTATTCCATGTTAATATTAATTTCATTCCTGATTTCGTAATCCAATTTCAATTCTTTGTAATAATCAATGATTTTTTCTTTTTCTTTAGTTTTTTCAAAAACTATATTGTTAAGAATTGGCTGTAATGTATTTCCTACAAATATTTGTCGGTAATAACCAATAGAACAATCTTCTATGAAGTCTGTTAATTTATTTTTATCAATTGTTAGAGAATCTTTTTCACAATTTAATCCAAGTTCAGAAATAAATTTATCTACCCAATTTGAATGTGACAAAGTATTTCCAAATTGTTTTAAGCTATTTATAGTTTTGTCCTTCATTGCTTCATAAACATTCTCCGAATGGTTGTCACTTTCTTCTTCAGTTTCTTCCTTTTCAATTTCATTAATATGGACAAATTTACTTCTTTTCGCTAAATCATCAATGAATGAATGAACATTATCTTCGAATGCCAATTGCATTTGAGGATTGTTTAACAGATTCGTTAAATATTCATAAATTAATTTGAGGGTTTTATTTATTTGGATATAACACAAGAAACCAATAACTTCCAAATGTGTAAGAATATTCGTCAGTTCCTGACAATCGGTTTCTAACATATGTCTAATAATTGATAAGATATCACTCATATTCCAGTTAAAAAGATATTTAGGAGGAAGTATAAGTAAATTAGAATTTGAATTTAGACCACGTTTCCTATTAAATTCGACCACCACCGAATGAAATATTAAACTGACCACCTCGTCCACCACATCCAATTTCCGAATCTCAGTAAAATTTGTACATTCACAAGGAATATAAATCGAATCCATTTCATTAAAAGGACATTTAAATCCAGTTCTACCATCTACTACATCTCCTTCTAATTTCAATTTAGATAAGAATCGAGTAAACATAGGAATACTAATTTTGTTCACTTTTCCATTGCTCCTCATGGCCCTATCGAAATTAATTAATTTACAATTAAAAATCTTAATTTTTTGTTTTAAGATTATGCTATCATGTTCACCATTTTTATTTATTTCCGATTGATGTTCAGTCGCTGATGACACTGGTTCCTCACCAACATGTTCTTCATTCTTCAATTCTCGATTTTCTTTTGTTAAATTTTTGTCCGAATTTAACTCTGTTATCGTATCTGATTTGTCCTGACTATACCAATTTTTTGCATGCTCAATCAAATTTCCTCTTATTTCAAAGATCATGTTGACGGTAAACGTACCAACCATACCTGATAATATAACACTTTGGGCTGAGCCCGAGAAAAACATATCGTATAATCACAAAAGTAGAAATAGAATAATCTAAAAATTCAATTGACATTCAGTTGAAACAAATAACTAGTTAGCACGTACATTTATATATGGTAAGTAATTCTTATTGTTTATCGATCCTATTGTTCCAACTGTCACCATTTACAAAAATTTAATTGTATAGCGAAGAAGATCGAACAATAGATATTGGTGCAATCGTAAAATTAGAAAAGAAAACAGTTGTCAATTAATAATATTTAAGTCGTGTCACAAAATTATTTATTTTATTTTTTATTTTATTTTATTTTTTTTTTTTTTTTATTATAAAATCAAATCCCCTCGGGGTAAATTAAAAAGAAAATGAGATAGATTACTGTACATGTTATCAGTGATAAGTTTTCTTCCAATGACGATTTCATCTCTTAAATATTCTGGAATATGAGAAGTAATGTCGAAG